>RJWM01015470.1:0-47789 GCA_004363535.1 Dasyprocta punctata
ACTAACACACCTGGTGTGCATCACAATTAGTAAGTACCTGATAAATAGCATTTTGTAAATCAAACTATATCATAATATAATCACATAGCTTTTATGGGGTCTACTAAACTTTTGATAGCAAGAGTTTTGCAACTATTAATATGTGTTTGAGAATATCATTTGTCTTCACTTTCAATGTAACATTGGGTTACTTATATGTCAGAAATATACAGAAAACATTTCCTTGGATATCATTTCTGTAATTAAGAGTCTATTTAAAAATCATGCAAAAACAGCTTAGACTAAAATGTTTTGATGATCAGAAAAAAATAGATTTACAAAGTGCTTTTTACATGGGAAGTAGCTTAATTCCTAAAATTATTATAAAAAGCCAGAGGAAAAGAAATCCACAATAAAACTGAGACATTTTGAAATCACCAAATTTCACCATGCCAGTACTTATTTTTGACCTGTTATTTAACATGAAATAGACTGTGTGGCTATTCCTTGGATGCAATGTGGCAGCAAGACAGTTTTACGTGTGTTGTCCTATACTAAATAGCCAGTCATTTTCAAATATGAATGCAGTAATTTTGACTACTTTTGTTCATAAACTGTTTCCTCCCAAGAACTATAATGAAGATTTCATTCCCATCTGCAGAGGTATATGGAGGAGAAAGGGAGAGATGACTTCCTTTCACTTTATTCTACCAAAATTACTGTGAAATGAGAATTTATAAAACATCACCTATTCAATTTTCGTATCCATCACCATTTCTATGCAAACCATATTGGGTAGATTTGCCCTCATGAAAAGTCTATGGATTTGCTTCTCCTCTTCCCCACAAACTTTTGCCATGGAAAGTTGAAGTAGTTCAATACTATGCTAGTTTCCTCACCTTTCAAGTCTCTCAACTGCGTTTAGGAGAAGGAATTGTAGACGATGAACTCTTTAGTGGATTATATGAAGTTCAGTCCCCCTCATTTAATCATAACACAAACTGGCTTTAGATTTGTTAATCAGAGATTAACAGAACAACTTCAGTCACAGTATAATGGGCTTTAATAATGAGCAAATCAAATAGAGGCCTTTATGGAAAAGAAAAGAAATCATCTTCTTTAGTTGAGACAGAAAAAAGATAACAAATTCTGCATATTAAAAATGCTTTAAGTTTAAATAATCTATTATCAAAAGTTAGCATTGGTCAGGAAATTTAAAATAGAACACAGTGCTTTCTAAAACGCACCTCAGTTTGGCCATGAGAACAGGAAGAAAGAAGGAAGACAATTTACTCTAGAAGAGGAAGATAGTTCATAAAAGACAGGTTGTGGTCTTATTAGATGAAATTAAAGACGAGACACCCCAAAGTCAAAATTTTGGGTGAGTTAGAAAACAAGATGCTATACATTCCTTTTAGATAAATCTAAAAGTTATTTTTCCTCAAATACATATAAGGAGCAGAAGAAAGCAATGTACCTGAGACTGGCACCTTGGAGAAAACACAAATACAGACCTTCACTATCAAGACAGGTGAGCCTGCAGAGAGAGTAAAGAATGCAACTGGGGAAGTACTTCTTCAAGACAGATAGTTAAATGACATCACATCTGAAAATGTATACCTAAATGAAAAAGAAACACTAGGAAGGCCAGTATAGTATTCTTAATTTTTACATAAAATTAGTATTACACATTGGTATTCACAAAATTGGCACAATTTATACTAGACTGCCTGGCAAGCATGAGGTTGTGAGTTCAATCCCTGGCGCACACACACAGACACACATACACACACACACACACACACACACACACACACCCAAAAAAAAGAGAGAGAAAAAAGAAAAGAAAAAATAGACTGAGTTCTGAGTATTGCTTCTTCATTAGGAAATCTGTTTGGGAAGTAGTGTAAGGAAGCTTTAAGGGGCACAGAAGTGAGGCATAGTAAAAGAGCCCAGCAGGCCACCATGTATCAAGTGCAACCTGTTACATGCTCCACGGGAAGGAACATCATGGGTAGGATTATTCAACCTCAGAATGTGAAGATAGACTTGATGGTTTTGAAAAGTGCTTTTCAGACATATGTAGCACTCATTTATTTCTTCAATGACATAAAACACAATCTAGAGAAGTCTGCTGCCAAAACAAATGCCTGGAGTAAAAAAAAAAAGAAAAGAAAAAAGAAAAAAAAAGAAAAATGAGAGAAAATGAAAACAGAACAATCTAAATCTACAAACAGTTCCAATCTTGAGTGTGATAGAAAGGTTGGTATGTTAAACATGCTGCTGGGAACAAGTTACAGAAATAGACCACTGGCATCATGTTCATGGCTGTGGAGAAACATTATAGAAATAAATAATTTCTGACATCTCTAAAGTTGTATGGGGTTTTCCAGATCTAAGAAAGAGGAAACAAGGAGTTGAAGGGAGGAGAGGGGATTGGGGAAAAAAAAGAGGAATCAAAACATGTCATGTACAGGTACAAATTTCCTATGATGAATATGATCACTCAGTATATCTAAAATGTATTAATACACTTAATACATGCTGAAGCATTCTGGAGAATAGCTCCTGACAGTTAATAGGCTTCAACAGACTACCTGAGGACAGATGCTAGGAATGCCTAAGTCCACAGTGTTTTAGATGAAATAAATGAAAAGGTCAAGGAGGGCACGTGGAAGGAAGCATGTTTCACTGACTTAAGCATTTCATAGCTAGAGCTATTGACAGAAGTTTGTGCAACACAGAACTCACTATAGCTGCTCATGAGAGAATGTGTGAGTTAAGTCATAAGACAGCATCCACATTTATCACAGCATGAGAACAGCCAATTTTAATGTTTTGAATGTGCTGTTTCAGAAATAAAGGCACCTGGCAAGTGAGTTGGCCATTTCCCAAGTTTCTAAATTAAGCAAGTTGGTCAGAACATTTGAAACTCACTCTTTGAGAAAGGACTGTAGGGGCAGGTGGATTTCTTCTGAAACACAGTCAATGTAATATCATGATTAAGGTTTTGATGAAAGAGATATTTCAGCAGTTTGCAGCTCTAAGAGTCCAGACTGACTGCCATTTTAGCAAGGCTGATCCAAGTAAAATTTTCCCAGAAAATCTTTTCATGACTCACCACTGAAACTTTAGTCACTGCTATAGTATTTGAGGTAGCTGTTTTCTGAATTTGGTGCATGTAAACCTAGCGTTGCAGTAAGTTTGCCTGTCCTATTAATTTTCTGCACTT
This sequence comes from Dasyprocta punctata, assembly GCA_004363535.1. NCBI lineage: Eukaryota > Metazoa > Chordata > Mammalia > Rodentia > Dasyproctidae > Dasyprocta > Dasyprocta punctata. The sequence continues at coordinate 3,212 of RJWM01015470.1, forward strand.
CTAAAGAACTGAGAGCTCAACATGAAGGGTATTATTGAATATTAACATTAATGCCCACACCACCACTGTTCTTTCTAAAAATAACAATTAAAAATGAACAATGATTCATAGAAGTGTTTAATAAGCTCATGTGCATTCTATCTGTGAACTATAGTCGCTTTAGAATCAAGGCTATCAAAAACAAGGGCAGCAGCAAAAAGGAGGATAAGAAAAGAACAAATGATCATATCCATTATGATTCAATGGATTTGACAGAGGCAAAGCTACACAATATATTGTAAGAGGTATGGGTTTGATCCTGTGTCCCCCCAAGGCCTAATGTAATCATGGATGGGGCTGAGTCTGGCATTTGTGATTGGTTTGCTGTCTGGCACTGGGATTGGTGATGTGAGTGTTGCACCCGCCCAGGGGTAGAGCGGACTTACAGTGTAAGGGCGAGAGGAAGGTGCATCTTGCTCTCTCTTGCAAGTTCGCTTTGCTGTTTGGTGGCAATCATAAATGGCTGCCCCGCCACGTCATACTGCCTTGGAGCCATCTAAGTATGGGCTAAAACCCCTGAGAACTGTAAGAAATAAACTTTTCCTTCCCTAATTTTGGGCATCAGGTATTTTGTCTCAGCAATGAGTGAAAAGACGTAAGAGACACTCAAGTAATAAAAACTGCACAAAAAATCAGGATGGTGGCTACATCTATATGGAGGAACATGTCAGTGATATTGAAAAACCCCAATTTCAGAGAATGTCATCTGCAATATTCAGAAAAGAAAGAAATCATATGACTGGCTAGATGAGCAAAATAATTGGACTTTGAATTTGACTTTCTTTGGACTTTAATTTAGAAATTTTGGATTTTGATTTGCATGAAATTTTATTTAGCAAATTATTTAATTTTATCAATTTCTGGAAGTTTGATAATGCAAAGATTATACTACCCATATTTGGTACTTTGAATAGCAGATTTATATCATTGTTTGTTTATTGATATTCATTTATTGTGTAATATTTTAGTCCCAAGTCAATGAGATGGACAGTGATAACTTGACAAGGAAGAAATTATAGTGGAGTGAGACCTACTAAATGAAGACAACCATTAGCTAAAGGGTGTTGATCATAATTCTCCTTTTTCACCTTCCCTCTCATTTCCTTGGAAATCTCCACCAGAACAACAGTCTAGTCCACTGATGACAAACCTTTTAGAGCTTTTAGTGATAAGAAATATTCTGCTGCAGCATATGTGCCATAGGTTCACCGCCACAGGCCTAGTCCTTCTCCCGGTCCTTCTCCCTAGTCCTTCTCCTCTGATCCCCAAGTTTGACAGAAGACACCACACACATCCAGCTCAGACCTCTCCTGACTCCTCACTCTCCCAGTGCCTTCCAGTCCCCATCTATCCATCACATCTCTGATGTCGTTTTATAACTCTACAGAAACACACTCAGTCCTTTTGGGGAGTTCCGTGTTCTGCTGTTATGCTTAAAATAAAAACTGCATAACTCAGTGGTAGAATAGTGAGGCTTTTTGCCCTTTAAAACCACATTTTCCAAATATCTTTATAATAAAACTGTTTATTCTCCAATGTTCTGTTTCCTGAGTCTTAATTCTGAATTGACTTGAAATTCAGGAGGGGAAGAATAAATTTCATTTATTAATTCCCTAAACTCTAAGATCAGTGATAATAAAACTGGATGACATTGAGATACTTGTTTAATAGTCTTAATTCCCTTCAAGACTCTATAATAAGGGAATACTCTGTAGAGAATCCAGACTGTACACAGCTCAGGGTCAGTGGAAAAGGCCAGGTTTTTCTGATAATAAGTCACTTTTGTGTGCTCTAAACTGTTTTAAGAAAGGCCTCAGGAAGGGATTTATATTACTATTACTATGGCAACTTACTTGGAAATTTGATAAAACAAAAGTTAAAAGTATAGTTATTTGAACAGCCCTCAGTTTAGTAACTCTTGCTCCCTTATTCTCCTTTATCCATTAAACCAAAACAAAACAAAAACTTGAGTAAGAAAATACCCTCAACTGTAGACTCAGCTGAGGTAACTTCAAATAGCTAGCAATATTTTCTCACTGCATATAAAAAATAATAAATGGTGACTGTATGCTGAGTAATGTATGGGAAACAATGAAATGCATATGTATTTCATAAGAAATAGCTTTGGGATTTTGAAGACAAAGATTTTAACTGTTAATAACTATGAAGAATTTAGTTCCATATGATTAACTGTAAATCTGTTCTTCTTACCATTAATGCTGATTTATCAACCATTACTACCACAAGCTGCAAGTATTTTGCCAATGTCAACTCCTGTATTCCTCTTCTCAATGTACAGCCTAAATTCAATCAAACATGATTCTTTAGATGTTTGAATTTACTGTAACAATTATGTATTTTATCCATCTATTATCAAGATGTTCAAAAATAAAATAATGGAACTAGAATCACAGAAAAAAATTGTTTTTTTGCTTTCAATTTTTAAGCAAATAAATGAAAAATATAGCTGCAAATAAACAGATTAAACTTCCATTCTCAAACTTCATTAAAAGAAAATTAATGAACTCTCACAGGTAAAACATAAGCCAAGATATCTCTATCATAAATTCTCATTACTATAAAAGTACAGCTTTAAACTACCTTTCTTTCCCTGGCATTCAGTCATCTATCAAAGCTGCTACTTTTTTCATGTTAAATAAAGTCAGTGAGTGCACTTTAAAGCAAATGGTAAATGAGATTCACATTAAATTATGTGCTGATATAACTTAACTTCCTACAAACATTTGCATTAAAAAATTAACAAAACCTACTAATATAAGTGGCAGTTTAACAAAATGTCAGGGAGCTTTAATATATGAAACATTTTCAACCACTGACAAGAAAGCTTTAAGCAAGCTATTAAGAAAGTAAGGATTATTTGTTGAAACAATGTGAGAGCTCTAGGAACTCAGGATTATATTGAAACTTTCCTATTTACCCGACTCCTAAAATTGTGTATTCTCTCCCCTAGTTCCTGAAGTATATCTGCTACCTCCAAAGACTCAAGGTTCTGCTTTATTAAATTTCCATATAAGATATTAAATGGAGATACTTGGGCCAGAGTCTGATTAATGAGTATCCAGTTAGCTTCACATGCAGTAATTATTAAAGGATGTTAAAGGACATTAAAGCATCACTGAGAAAAAAAAAGTCAGAAATATGGTGCTTATTAAATTTGATCTTCTAATGCAACTGCTATACAAATTTAGAATGCTTGTGGGCCCTCTTCTGGCCCAGTACACTGGTCCTGGAATAAAACATACACACTTATACCCACTAAGTAAAACAAAGGGAAAAATGCTCCAAGATGTTTTTAAATCTCCTTGAAGTAAATATTGAACATTTAAAATTCTGTTTACAGAGATACTGTATTGTTGAACTTCCCAGGAATATTGTGTATATTATTCTCTTCTTGGAGTTCCCTCCAAGATGACTTGGATTCCAGGCTTTTTCTAAATTATTTTTTAATCTATGCCACATATTGGGGAGTTAAAGAACTAATTCTGGTGCAGGTTTAGCTCTGATGCTTTAAGAAACTTGAATGGTGTCCAGTGTTGCCAAACCCATTACACAAGGAAGTTACCGAAATGATTGCATTTAATATTCCTAGTTGTTGCAGCCCAATGTAATTTGTTTTCTTTTGAATACCAAGGTTATTTGCTAAACAGCAAATAACCTTGGTATTTTTTTTTTTTTTTTTTTTTTTTTTTTTGCGGCACCGGGGATTGAACTCACAGCCTTGCGCCTACCAGGGCAGGCGCTTAAGCCACTGAGCCATACTCCCAGCCCTGGTTTTTTGAGGCAGGGTCGCACTATGTAGCTCAGGTCGGCCTTGCGCCGCCTTGTAGCCCAAGCCGGCCTCGAACTCACAACGCTCCTCCTACCTCAGCCTCCCGAGTGCTGGGATTAAAGGCATGCGCCACCACGCCCGGCTACACTGACTGGCTTTTTGACCTCAGGTGAATTAATTCAACATCAGAATCTAAGCTGACTCATCTATAAACTGAAAATGACTACCTCTTACAGATTGTATTGAATCATGTGAAAAAATGATATATCTGATGTCCTAATCACCAGTACCATAGAAAGTGACCTAATTTGGAAATGAGAACTTTCAAAAAACTACTTAAGTTAAAATGTGGTCATAATGAAGTAGGATAAGCTTTTGATCCAATAAAATCGGAGTCCTTATAAAAAACAACATCATGTGAAGAACAGAGACACAGGCAAAATGCCACATGACGATGAAGGCAGACATCAGAAGGATGCACCTGCATGTCAGGGAGTGCCCGAAAGTACCAAAAACAAAACAAAACAGAACAAAAATTTTGGGAGAGAAACATGAAATGACTGCTTTCCCACAGCCTGCAGTAGAGTCAGTAATGCTGACATCTTGACTTCAGGTGTCTCGCCTCCAGAACCCTAGGACAATAAACTTCTGCTGTTTAAGCCTTTTAATTTATGGTATTTTGCCATGGCAGCTCTAGGAAACTGATGCCCATCAAATAAAGTGATTGTGAGAATTAAATAATGTGATTTGTAAAGCACCTGATGTGGGATAAATATTAAATAATCATTAACAACAGCAGTCAAATATTTGGAAACATAACCAGTTGGTGGATTATGCAACAATTATACTTGATTTATTTCTCACTTCTATTTTTGGAAATTCAATTACTAAAGTATTCTGGTGATGAGGCAGTAGGCAAGGCAACAATTGTAAAGGAGATAAATCTGTTACCAGTCAATGTGTATTAATTGTTTGAATCTCCTGTAAATGATTTGGCAGAAGAGGAGGTTGAAACACTTAGCTAAATTGAAGTTTGGGGATTATCTATGAATTTAAAGTATCCATGCCATTTTGGCCCCCATTAGCACAAGTAATTGAGAGGAAAATCTTGCCAGTTATGCTTTTCCATAAGGCTTAATGTAGACTTCAATATTTAAGTAATTCATTAGCAGGTTTAAATGATACCATGGAACAACATTAAAGGCCATAGGCAATAGTCGTGACCTTCATTTTAGAGATGAGTATATCAGGGCCCATAGAGGTTATAATGAACCCAAAGTTATATAGTTTACATTGGAAAAACTGATACTAGTATCCTTGTCCTCTAATTTTCTGTTAAAAATTGATGATGCTTTTCAGAACTCTGTTACTTTCAGAGTTCTGTGGAGCTTTTACTATTACCTGAACCCTAATGCTGCACATAGAATGTTAAGATCAAGGCTAGGAAAATCCAGACCCAGAGAGAAGAAAGTGACATTGTTTAACATTTTCAATGAAAAAGTTGCAAAGTTACATTGGAGGAAGGGGATAGCAGTGGAGACAAAGAGGAATTATTTTTACACTCAAATTATTAGCTACATAACACATTTAGAGAAATCTTTTTACATTGTTTATAAGATCCATTAATTGTGACCTGGCAGGACCTTTATAGAACAAGTCATCAGAGCATGAAATGGTGTTTGGCAATGCAGCTACCTCAGATGAAGTCATTTGCATCACATTATAAAGAAAATATACGACACTGTGGCCCACAAGATCACTGGGATGGCTGAACTTTGGCTCCCCACATGATTTTGCAAATACAGAGGGTACTCATTCTCTGCTGAACAACTAACCCCACTTAAATTAAAGCAAGTGCCCCTGCTCCTTCACCTCTGATTTGGTCAGCTTTTAAGGACATTTTTTAAGGAAAAAGATAAAACTCTTGATACAGAAACTTTGTCTCATTGTATTTACTTTTTTTCACTTTGGTTTATTATTTTACATTTCCAGTATTTATAGGACATTTCCATGTTGCCGGCCCTAAGGACACCACCACTGTAATTGAAAAACCCAGTTTAGAATCTATCCCAGAAAGAATCATTTGGGTTCATTTTGCAGTTCATAGCCCAGAACCAGAACTTTTCAAAAGACACTCGATAACACCAATGCAGGCACCCCTCTGGACAACATATCAATTTGTATTATGAAGTGAATTGTGACTGTACCCACCAGAGCTGATATAGTTAAGTGTCTGTCAGTGTTTCCATTATATTTTGAGGGCTTCTTGCTCGGTTGCAAGAATATCCTTCAGGCTGAACCAAATACAGCCAATCTAGGATGTATCTGTCGTCTTTCTTTAGTTTTATGTTTTAAAAATGTTAGTTCTCTTTTGTGTTTACTTGCACACGATTAAAGATAAATAAAGATTTGAGTCTCTAAATCACCGGGCTACCAAATTATGGTGGGTTTTATGAGGTAGGCTCATGGCACTAAAGGTCATATCTATTTGTGGGATCCAAATTGTTCACCTTGGAGGTTAACTAATTTTCAAAAACAGAGTTCCAACGGGATACAAGTTCCCTCTGAAATTACATCTGTGATTATTTGACTTCTGAATTTTAAATCCAGAGGTGTTTATTTATATTTAGATGGACCATGGCTGTATCATATTTAGACTTTCACTTTGCCTTCCCCTTCACATACTCCTTCCTGACTTTCAATCCATGAAAGTTTCTTCCCTTTCTGCAAAACCTAGCTCAAGTTCCCACTTTCTGAGAAGACTTCCTGGACTCCTACAAATAGATCCAAGAATTCTTTTCTTAAGTTCGTTTTATATATAGCGCCTCCTTCTACTATAGCTATTATTGTATGATAACATTTGTGTTTCTTTACTAGTGTGCAAAAACTGAGGACAAAGACTATGTCCTGTTTATTAACAAAATGCTGTAGTATATAGTGAATAAATATTAGTTTCACAAATGAATAAACTGAAGATCTATGAATTAGGATTAGAGATAAGCATTTTGAGGAACATTAAAAAGTCATTTTTAAAAAATAAACAATGCCTTTAAATATGATTTGACCCTTCAGTCTTTTAACCTTCCAGATGGTATACTTTCTTATATATATGCCCCACAATGAAGAATCTCCCAGAAAACTGTATTCCTTGTAAATTCATAGGAAAAAATACATGCAACAGGTTATATCTCTTGAAAGAATTGAGAGACTTACTTATCAAGGAACCAAGAGATGAAGTGTTTGTTCTGACTTAGTTATAGAGAGTCTGTGACCCTCTTCATGTTACTTAATAGCTCAGTGATTCAATCTCTCTGTAAATGGTGACAAATAATAGCAGTTCTTGTCTGCTTCACAGAGATGCTTGGTGGAAAATGTGCTAGCATGTTTCAGACATTTTAAAAAGAAAAATCTAAACTACATGTAATCTACATAATTAAATATATTTCTCTTGTATGCTATATACTATATTATAATTTATTGCTAAGATTATTTTGTTGAAATAACATTAACCGTATCACAAAATATAAATGGAAGATTTAATTCTTCTACTTGTCCTGAATATTATAATGAAAGGAAATGAAAAGTTATGTACTCCTTTCTGCATTTGGAGAGGACCCATGTGATTAACATGATGGATAAGCGGTCATGTTCTAACTGAATTTCCAAACACATTTTCAAGGAAAGGTACTAAAAAGAATTACAGAGGCTTTTACTGGAAAATGATGGGAGTGATTTCTTTTTCATAATAACGGGTTTGCTTAGCAGATTAGACATTATAAGTTTGAAAACTTACACTGTTTTTCAAAGGGTAATCTATGAGTCACCTGCTTCTGCATAACCTGCAATATAAATTCAGAGTCGAAGAACCTATTCTGGATGTGAATAAGAAATTTTGAGAGATGTCTTAAGATATAAGGAATGCTGCATGTTGAGCAAGATCTTCAGATGATTCTTGATGTGACACTCAGGTTTGAGAAATCTAAGCATGCCTCCTTTGGTTTAGAATGCAGAGTACACAGAAACTACAGAAAATGAAGAGCAATAAACTGAAATATTCAGTGTAGCAAGAGGTGACTAACTGTATTTTCCCTGCAAACTCACTGACTGTGTTATTTTTATACTCTTTCTGAAAGAATTGGAAATTAATCCTATTTTAGGGAAAAACAGAAATTTTGGGAAAATTGGCACATGTTGGACTAAAAGAACATGAATCTGGAATTGATAGTTGTATCTTGCTGTGTGTTACCAGGATTCAAGTGTAATTTGAATTTTGAAAAGGAAGGTAGTACACCTTTATTCATTCTTCTGTGTTTTCTTGGAGGCAAACCAATCTGCTTCAAGTACACAATCACTTGGACATTTTTCTAATGGTTTGTGTTCTTGCCACTATCAAGGAAAACCTGAGTGAAATAACAAAGTACTATTGCAATGCTGCTCTACTGTTAATGGGCACAGCTTTGTTGGTTTGCTTCTGTCAGCAAATCAGATCATAGTCATGTGGAAATTCAACAATTATAAAAAGAATACAGAGGCAAATGAAAAGCACCTGAGGTTCTGATACAGCATAGCAATTGCTGTTTACATTTTGGCAAAAATTTTTCTGGAGTTTTGCACTTAATGCAGATGTGACTCCATTTAGGTAAAAATATAGCTATAAATGTACATGTATTTACATAACTATAAAACATATTTATAAACATTTTTTACTATATTTCACGTGTTGTTTTATCTGTTTCCCATGTTCTGATACTTTTATATACCCATAATCATGGATATTTATCATATCATTTAAAAACTAAGCAGACCCAGATTAGAGCTGCTATTAGCTGTTTATCATTCATTTTGACTTGAAGAAATGGACACCCCCCCACACACACACAGACACACACACAGCCTCTCTAATCCTCTTATTTTCAGGTTAAGATCCTTTAAAACTTCCCCTTTTTCACTATGTCTCTAACCCAAATTCAGTCTCAAATCACTTTAGTGAAAAACACTATATTGAAACACAGATATGCATGAGTTTTAATTGTCAGTCATCTGGTGCAGCAAAAAGTCACGTGAGACTCCTCAGCATCAAATATCTCTCTCAGTCTTTTTCTGTTATTTTAATGTTTTCTATTTGAATTTCCTGGAGAGTCATTTCTACAACACAAGTTCCTTTGGGTGCAAAAGAGACTCAAGTTTACTGTCTTATCCAACACTTAATGCTTATAATGCTCTAAGATTGTCACATGGATTACTTAATTGAATTCTTATAATAACTGTATAAGGTCAGAGTCATGCCTGTGTACAGAGAACTATTGAGGGATTTGGAGTCTCAAGGAAGGCACATAGAAATGTCCACACAATTTATTCATGGCAGAGCAAGTTGGTGTGGAGAAGCAGAAGGATATTATTTAATGTGTGCAGTTTCTTGTTAAGGAGATGAAAATGCTTTGAAAGTAGATGGAGGTTGTGAATACATTTTGAATGCAAAAATTCCACCTAATTGTTTACTTTATGATGGTTAATTCTGTGGTAAGTGAATTTTACCTCCATTAAAAAATTAATAATTGAGCAGGGAATTAAACTCAACCTGATTCCACAGACCACACTCTTAGCTGTAACCGTGTACTGCTTTTCATCTGGCTCTACTGACTTCATATTTTTTCAGATTACACAAGATTAAGACATTTTTACTATAAAGGTGTTGACTGTCTTTGTCTTCAATGATATAGTGGTTTATATAGAGCCTCTCATCTACCTTCTCTTATGTAATGCAATTTACCTACAGAATTTCTTTTTTTTTAATTTAAAAGAAAAAAGACACAGAAAAAAATAAAAAGCAAATGAGACCAACAAACAACAGCAACAAACCCAAAACAATAACAATATAGGTTTACAAAACAAGATGATAGGAATTTGACAATAGTTATAATATTGCATATTGTTACCTTCAAAAAGGGTTGCCTAGATTAACAGATATAGACATGTAAAATTGATTACATGCCTCATAAAATATCTTTGAGGAATCACTGTTTTCTTTAAAGCAATATAAAGAATGTTTATTAAAAATTATTTTAACTTGGATGTTTTAGTTAGTATGCCAGCAAAACTCCACAAGAACAAGTACTGTAAAAAAGACTGGGTAATTTACTGGGATTTCTTTTATATTCATTTCCTAATCAAGTGTTGATATTAGATAAAGGAAAATAAGTAATTTCATCTTTTATCTATACTTGAAAAAACCTTAATATTTACTCTTTAGTTAAGTTTCATGTAAATCAAAGTTGTGTTCTGTACATAAAAAACTACTAAAATTTTATGACAAAACACAAATATGCAGGGGAATGTACTTCTGACATCAGCAGATTTTAGCACAGCAGTTTCTGGACTTCAGTCTTTCATAAAAACCTGGAAACACTAATTTTCTAAATTTGAAAACCAGTTGCTGTTTTATGCTAATTTTGTGGCTTCATTTTGGTTTACTGCTTTTTCAATAGAAGAGACAGATACTTTCAGAAGAGTCAACTAGATTGAAATTAGAGCCAGAATTTATTATAAATAAATTATCTTCCCCTTAATCAAAAGCAGCCTGCAACACAGTCCTATTCCCTTTTCTGTATGATAACCATTATAATTTCATAGATTGTGGTACTGAAATTAATTAAAATTGAATTTACCTGTCATAGATTTACTTCTATGCTTTATGACAGTTTTTCATCTAAATATGGGTGTACGTATTAGAATTTTCATAAAAAAGCATGCAAGGTACACAAGTTAATTCAGCCTTCCAAACATGTTTAAACCCTTAACTCTTCTGCTCATCATAACAGAGAATTCTGCTTTCCATATTTTCCTTCATCCTATTCTCATTATTTGGCTCTACTTCCGTCTTCCCTCGGAGCCCATCTGGTGTAATTTCCTGGATGTTCTGACTCAATCCCACCATCTTGACAGAGCTTATATCTGGATCATGCCTGCCACCATTTACGCTGGTGAACCTCTGTCATTGCTGGGGAAACGTCCCCACATAATCCAAATTGGACACCTTGCAAACACTACCTACTGCCCTTAGTCTGTATTTGAACAACACAGCTCTTTACTAAAGATTAAAAGTAGTAAAAATGTCACAGACTTCCACATCATCAGACACCGTTCCTTCCTGAACAAAAGTACCACTTCTTTGCACATAAAGAAAGAGACATTATTCCCTAAAGGCTCTCTTACTCCATTCAATTGGTTTCTGTAGAGTTATTAATGTTTACTTTTGATTTAAGGCAATTCTTGTCTTAATATACTCAACAGAGGACCTCTCATCTCATTTATAGTCTGTCTGTGGCTCACAGTTGGAGATTGGTGGGGGACTGGATGGCAGAAAGAGGCCAAAATTCAGGCAACTTTGCCCCACTAGGCAACAATACCAAAGTAGCCATATAGGGGTGATCTGAAGAGTCACCCATGGCATGATGAGAAGAGGGGTCACCTGGAACACATGGGGTCCAAGTTCATAGCAAGCAAAGGCAGTCAAAGATAGAGCAAACATTACAACCAACAACTTGCCATAAAGAATAACATGTGGAAATATGGTATCCTTCCTTCCTCACTCAAGTCTAGACAAATAACATTAGGGAAAAAGGAAGGAATATTAAAAAGCAGAGAGTTCTCACACCCTTCCTACATTTCCTCAGTTGTATCCATTCCCAAACTGCACTTCATTGCTCCCATCACCTACATACTCAAAACAACTAGGACATCAAGTTTATTATATGCCTAGGCAAAGGGGAGATCTCCCAATAAAATATAAGGCTTAAGTTTTGCAATAATCAGAACTTATATAGTTTGGATCTGAAGTGTTCCCTGAAGGCTCATGTATAAAAGAGCTGGTTCCCCGCTAATGGTGCTGTTGGAAAGGGGTTGCATCTTTAGGAGGTGGAACTAGCTGAAGAAGTTAGGAGACTTGAGGTTATGTCCTTGAAAAGATACTGAGACACTTCTTGTCCCTGCTATGAGGTGAGCGGCTTTGCTCAACTCTGCTCTCTGCCATGTTCTGCTGCTCCACAGGCTCAAAAGATGCAGTGCACTATGGCCTGAAACCTTCAAACAGGTGAGCATAATGGATCTTTCCTGCTTTGAAGCTGTTTATCCCAGGTATTTTGCCATACTTTGGAAGCATGAGAATTAACTCTGGAGGAAAATAAAATACTTTAGTAATAGAAGTCAAAACTATAGATTCTCCAAATGTAATTAAGATAGCAGGTATACTATCTAGTCAGTCAGGAGTTTGTCAGAGCATGGTACTTAATTTTAAGAATTATATTGTCTTGTATCTTCAATTTTGGACCTTTTATCAAAGCTATTTTGATGATCTCTACTGTAAAAAAATATTTAAAAGTAAACAATTCTCTTGTTTCTAACTTTGAATAAGCAGGTCTCTTACTCTCTTTATCTTAATCATTCTTTTCCTAGTCAAATCTCAGATTCTATAGTAATAGGCATGCATTCCAGGGTGGTGTTGTCAGTCCTTACTGATATCAGCTGCATATTTATTGATATCAGCACACTTACATACAGCTACTAAGTAGGTAGTCACTGACAACTGTTTTTGTTATCCTAATCTCTCTTCCAGGAGCCCCTGCAATCCAGAAATCAGTGGGTTGGATGCTCATAAACTTGGAAAACTCATAGTCCCTTTGCCATTAAGTTAACTTCTGTTTGGTTAATTTAATTTTAAATTATGAGTATAAACTTAGTCTATAGTATTCTCAGATAAGAGAAACCGTGGAATATTTATCTTTCTGTGTCTGACTTATTTCATTTAACATTATGGTCTCAGGATCCATCCATGTTCCTGCAAATTAAAAGCTTTCCTTCTTTTTATGGCTGGGCATTATTCTATTGTATAAAATATGCTCATTTTTTTATCCATTAATTTGGCAATGAGGACCTAGGTTGTTTTCAGAGCTTAGCTGTTGTAAATTGTATGCTATAAATATGAGTATGCTTGTATCACTATAGTACTGTGATTCTTGAATTAAAAGTTTTTACAAATGGTGGGCAGAGTAGTAGAAGACAGGGATTAGGGATAGGGTAAAGATGAGGGAATGCAAGGAAGACAGTTGCAGTTATAAAATGGCAACATGAGGGATCCTTGCAGCGTTGGAAGTATACAGTGCTTTGGTGGTAGATACATAAACCTACACAGGTGATAAAACTGTATAAAGAATTTAGAAGTAATTACAAGTCGCAGTGGGGAAATTTGAACAATATTAGTGGCTTATATGAGTTTCAATATCCTAATGGTGATAATACAGTATAGTTTTACAAAATGTTACATTGGGGAAAACTGGTCAAAGAATACAAGAACTCTTTATTTCACATTTTATAACTGCACATGAATATACAATACCTCAATAAAAATTTTAATTACATTAAAATATAAAAACTGTTCATTACCAGTTCCCCAAATTGGTTTTATTTTTAACTTGCATTTTTACATGAACTGAACTGAACAACTGCCAATTGCCTAAACTAAAAACTGGGATCCATTTCACACTCTTCCCCTCTCTTCTTTCTTTATACTTAGGTTTGTTAAATGTAATATTTTTATATTCATTGCTTTAGTGTATTAGCTTCCCAAAATGTCACACACACAAGTGCATACAAAAAACTTTTATCTTTACAGTTCTGGAGTTTGGGAAGTCTAAGGTGAAGGTGGCAGCTTTGCTCTTGTGGGTATCAGACAGGATCCCAAATCCCCAGGAACCGCTCCTCACAGCTCTGCAGGGCAGCCCTGCCCTCGATGCTCTGGGCAGAGATCATCAGGCCTGTTCACACTGAGACAGTGGCCTTGGGACTTGTGAATACATTTTGATGTCATTTCCCCTTTTTGGAAGAGCAGTGTGGTTATAGCTGAATAACTCTATAGTCCCATTCTGTTAAATCCAAAGTATTCAGCAGCCTTCCTTCATTTTGTCCTATTTATAGCCCCTTGAGTTCAAAGTAGCAGTGTCTCTGCTCATGGAGTTCCACAAACTCTCTAGGAAATAACAATTCAGTCAAACTCTTGGTGTTCTCTTCAGAACATACTTTTACAATTTTGTAAAACAAATGACTGACATTTTTCCAAATATTTAAGTTCTAGTTGATTTTCTGCTTGAAAACTCCTTCTGCAATTCATCTTTCTCTTCTAATATTTTACTAGAAATAGGAGAAACCAAGTGACTCATCCAACCCTATCCTTAGAAATCTCAGCTAACTCGCCTTCTCATTGCTCACAAGCACTACCCTACACAAAACACTAGATCACAATTCAACCATGCTCATTGTCACTATGTAATAAGCATGCCCTGTTCTCCAGTCTAAAACAGCAATGTATTCCTTGTTTCCATCTGAGACTTCGTCATGGTTGCCCACATTTCTAGCATATACCTAAAAATTCTCCCAGCCTCTTTCCATTGCCAAGTTCAAAGCTGTGTCGGCATTTTTAAATAGTATTTTTACATCTAAATTTATTTTAATTAACTTAAATTGCCAGAACAAAATATAATAGGCTGGATGGCTTAAACAACACAAATGCTAACAGTTGTGGGGGTGGAAGCCCAAGATCAAGATGCCAACAAAACAGATTTCAGTCTGGATTCTTCTCTTGGCTTATGAGCACCAGCTGTGTGTACACATGATATCTGTTTTTTGTGTGTATTCAGGCCAATAGAGTAAAAGGAGAGCTCGCTCGGGCTCACGTGCTCTCTCTCTCTCTCTCTCTCTCTCCCCCACCTTTCTTCATCAGAGTGGAATCTTACGAGAATTGGATCCCACCTTTATGACCTTAATTAACACTAACTGCCTCCGTAAAGTGCTATCTTTAAATTTAGTCCATGGGACATTAGTCCTTCCACATACAAATTTTACAAGAACACGATTCAGCCCAGGGCATTTAGTTTTATCTGTTGCATAACAGGTTGCCACCAATACCGCAGCTTAACACATACATTTATCATCTCACAGCTTTCATGGGCAGACCCAGGGATGGCTCATTAGGGTCTTTTGCAAGGCTACAATCAGGGTATTGCCTCTGTACCTGGAAGATTACCTAGTAATTATAGTCACTGCAAGTTCATTCCAATTGTTGACAGAATCCACTTTCTTATGATGATAGGGTTAAAGACCTTGACTTCTCCATGGATGTTGGCCAGAGGCTATTCTCAGCATTTGCAACTACCCTAAGCCCCTAGAGGATGCCTTGGTTCCTTGCTATGGGGCTGTGTCCATAGCCTCTCTCACAGCACTGCAACTTCTTTCTTCATGGCAAAAGGAGAGCAAGAATGAGTTTACTAATGAGATGTAGTTCTATATAATGTGACACACTCATGTAATTGTCAAGCCATCACCCTGATCACACACTGCAACGTCACAGGAGTGACACGTTATCACTTCAGCCATCATCTATTCATAGTAAGTCAGAGGTTCTGCCCACATAGAGGGAAAGGAATACTGTTATGCACATTAGGAAGCAGGAATCATCAGAGCCACATTTGTTATTGGTTAATTTCTTGATGATAGCCATTCTTTCTGGAGTGAGACAGAATCTCAGTGCTGTTTATTTGCATCTCTCAAATGACCAATGGTGTTGAACATTTTTTCACATATTTATTTGCCATTTGTATATCTTCATCTAAGAAGTGCATATTCATCTCAGATGTCCATTTTTGGATTGAGTCTTTGAATTTTGGGGGTCTGATTTTTTTCAGTTCTTTATATGTTCTAGATAGAAGTCCTTTGTCTGTGGGACAACTGGCTATAACATTTTCCCACTCTGTGGGTTGTCCTTTCACTCTGTTGGTGATTTCGTTTGGTGTGCAAAAGCTTTTTAATAAGGTGAGATCTTATTTGTAGTATTTCCTACATGGTCTGGGTTTTGTTCATGAAGTTTCTGCCTATACCTATGTCTTCAAAATTTCTGCCTATTTTCTGTTCCAGTAAATTTAGTGTTTCTACTTAAATATTTACTTTGATTCATTTCCAGTTTAGTTTAGTGCACGATGATAGACATGGTTCTGGTTTTAGTCTCTGACATGTAGAGAGCTAGTTTTTCCAGCACCATTTATTAAAGAGAATGTCTTTCTTCCAGTGTACATGTTTGACTCCTTTGTCAAAGATAAGGTGGCTTAGTGTGTGGGGGATTGCACATGCATCTTCTATTCTGTTCCACTTATCCTCAGGTCTGGTTTTGTTTGTTTGTCTTTTGTTTTTGCCAATATCATGTTGACTTTACCACAGAAGCTTTGTTGTATAATTTTAGGCCAGGGACTGTGAAGCCCCTGACTTGCCTTTTTCTCCAGAATTCAATTCAGTTATTGTCCTTCTGGTATCTTCTCAGAAGAATTAAAAACACCATACCATGGCGAAATATGTGCACCCATGGTTATATCAGCACAACTTGTAATAGCCAAATCTTGGAAACAGCTCAAATACCCAGCAACCGAGGACACAAAATACGTGATATACATCAAGATATATCTACATCTATATCAGTGCTACTCAGTCATAAAGAAAGATAAACTTGAGACATTTCTAGGTAAATGGATGCAACTTGAGACAATACTCATCAGTGAAATAAATTAGACCCACATGTGTAAACCTTGTATAGTCTCACTAGTGTAAGAAGTTGAACAAGTAAATAGGACCCAAAATGTAAAACAGATATTGTGAATTGGGAAGAAACTTTTCAAAAGAAAAGAGAAACTGTGATGGAACAAAGAGGAAAGGAAGGGAGGGAAAAGGAAAACAAATATATATATATATATATATATATATATATATATACATATATAATAGTTAAGATAATTATACATTACTTTATTGAAAAGAAATGTTTATGCTAATATTGTTTGGACAATATTTCATGCCTAGTGTAAAGATAACAATATGCAATATATTAGTTATTTTTCCTACTAGTCTATTTTGAATCTGTTTTATTGATATTTTTATTTTCTGATCTTTAAAAACTAAAAAGTAAAAAAAAAGAATTTCTATAAAAATAAATTTAAAAATATTTTGTATATGTTCTCCACTATATTAATGCTTCTGTATCATAGGATATTATCTCATTGTACTAAAATGCTGTGTTTACATGACTTTTTCTCATTTAGCACGATAAGCCCCTGGAAGGCAGAGATCATCCTGACCATCTATCACCTATATGACACATCCTGATTTCTTATAAAGGAGTTCAACTAAACTGTTGAACTAAAGTAATATAAACATGGTATGGAAGTATCATTTTTCTAAGCCATTTACAGTTTACAATACAATTCCTACATTTAATCACATTAAATCACCTAAAACTAAATCAAAGATTTTCAAAAATGCACTTGTGCAACATAAATACCTTTTGTATTGTATTAACTCTTGCAAAAATGAACTTAAAACAAAATTAAAATGCTCGCAACTCTTTCATCTTAAAAATGATGCTCACCAGAAGATATGCAAATATTATTGAACTTGCTTATGTGACAAATATACATTAGAATTATTCCTCTTCTATTCAAAGAATATTTGAGATGATTATTATGAAGTTTAAAACAACATCCAACTCACAATAGAAGTGAAAAGTAGGCAAACAACCTTTATTAAATGTGTATTATATAAACTAAGTAAGAACTGTTCTAGGACACTTATGTCATTTAGCATCTGTATAACTGCTGTGATAACCATTAGTCCATATATTTTCTATTTAAGGTAACTTGCCTAGGATTACACAGCTGGTAAGTCCCAGTTACACTTCAAACCCAGAAGGTCCAATTTCAGAAGTGTGATCCTCCTACTTCCTTATACTGTGAGAATACCTAGAAAACACCCATTTTTGTTCACCAACATCATTGCTGTTCCCTGGCAAATCAGGCAAAGAGAGCAGTTAATAACTACCAACAGGCTCAAAGCTGAGGTCTCACATCCACACGAAACCAAGATTATTTACATTGTGCCATTGGATTAAATTCCCTGCCAAATGTCATGCCACAGCCTGACTTAGATTTCTGCTTGGGGCTGTTCACCTCCCCTCTGGGAGCACACATTGACTGGCACATTTTCTCCAGTCACATCAGTCTCTGAACAGGGACTGAAAAGCACTGAGAAAAAAATTACATGAAAAAATTACAAGAAAAAATTATGAATGTGTTTTAAATTTATAGTAATCTAGGAAAATTATCCACATATCCATTCATAGAGTGCTTTATTTTTCATGTAAGTGTAACATAGAAGAATAGATACAGTATGTTTTGAGTCATGAAATTACAAAGATGTCTATATATGTTTCCAAATACTGTGTTTGGTAAAACAGAATAGGCATTAGTTATTACTAACTAGAGGAGAGAAAGGGGATGAAAATATGAATTAAGATGTGTTATGTACATGTACCAACTCTCTGCAATGCAAATATTATGTACTTCAAACATGTACTAATAAAAATTTTTAAAAAACATATATATGTAAATATGTACATATATATCCATACTTTTCTCATAGTCACAAACTAATACCCAAAATTGCTTTAAACATAAAATTACTTCAGCACATAGAAAAATAAAGAACATAGTTTCACCAACTTTTGTGCAGCTGGAAGGACCTAGAATGAGATTGCTGATCCAGAGAGGTTTTAGAGAAATTGTAATCAGATGTTCTGAAACTATTCAATATTTAACTGTCTTCAGAAAAAAATAATATTAAAACCTATCCTATCTCTCTTGGAACTCATGGAAACCTTTAATGTTCTGGCTTAAGCAATTTTTCTCTTGATATTTCCTGTCAAGGAGAAGCACTGGAAATTCATCTCTCCTATGTCCGTTATTCATGTTCTGTTTCAGCCTCCTCCTCTGCCATCCTTACGAATCTGAGTTTCTTGCTCTGTATCCACAGGTTCCACTTTGTAGCTTTCATTCATTCTATAGATCCTCTTTCTAACGCTTCTAGGATTTGGCCATTATACATAATGATCTTTTTCATTATTGGTAACCCCATTTATTTTTTATTTTTTGCAATAGTATTGCAGTTTGAAATAATCGGCATCGTGCACTGACCTTGAATGATTCTCATTATCTTTCTTTTTTTAGTTAAGTTTGTTGGAACATATTAAATGTACAAAATGATCACCTTCAGCATAGAGAATTTGTACCTACACATGAGAACTCCTCTTCCTCTCCTTATTTACAAAAGCTTCATTTCCATTTTTCCTTCTTTTCTTGTTTCTTTTTGCTTCCACCATCCCAGTTCTGCTCCCCCTTTGAATACTTTCCTTAGATTACACAATACCTACTATACATTTTGTTCCTTATTTACACTTTTAGTCTCACGTACTACATTACATCCATGTAATGATATTTATCTTCCTGATTATTTCCTCTTGTCAAAATGATGTAATTCTAACTTGATTTGCTTCTCTGTTCTAGATACTTCTAAACAGATTTTGCAAATAATACATGTATATCTTATTTCAATAATTTTATCATCAGTCATTAAAATAAACACATTAAACACCTTCTACAACATTTGAATAATTCCATTGTTTCACTTGAGAGGCCAATAATAACCGTTCTTTGAATATAGTTTATATGGATTGAGATTTTTTCTACTTAGGCTATGGTATACATTGCATTTCTGACTCTGGTATTTTCTTGCTATTATAATTTCCCAGAAACAAAACTATATATTATATGCCATATAGGAACAAGGAACATAATTCTATTTCTCTAAGTATACAACAGTAATACAACATTTTACACTTTATTGAAATAGAACATTTGAGTATAGTTTAATATACATACCTTTGTCCAAGGCACATCCTGCTATGGTCTCAGGATAGGAACCTAATATAAAAAAATGGACTTATTAATATACTTAGTATAATAAACACATTTTAAAATACTAGTACATAAAACACAGTTTAAATTTTAAGCATTGATTACATATGCCTATCAACTTCCAAATGATATTTAACTTTTTGTTTTTTCAAACTGACATTCATTAAGACAAAAAGGACATTACATGAGTAGTTCATAACACTTCTTAATTTGAATTTCTAAGGAGGTCTATTAGTTCTCAAACTTTTTTCCACCCAGAAAGAAACGAAGAAGCTGATTCAGTTCCTGATACACTAATGTCAATTTCATGCAAACAATTCAGACTTACCATTTTTCAAAAATACTACATGAATTACCAGTTTCAAAACAGAAAGATGAAGGAACATGTTAACTAGATTTTATGATAATAGAAGTCTTATAATATTTGCTTATCAAAAAGTGGCAGTACAACACCAACTAAAGTTAACAATGATTTTCTTTTTTAAATGATTTTCACTGTAATAATGTTTCAAACTTTCAAGCAATGACTCTAGAATAAATGTGCAGATAATAGATTTAAATATGTTCAAATCAACCTAGGCACTTTAGAAATCAAACGATAAAATAGAATCACATAGTGCTGAACTAAAGTCTAATATTTCCATCATTTTTTCTATTTTATTACTTTATTAGATTCCTAATTTCCCAATATGTTCAAAAGTCCCTATCACTAAAAGCACAGACCCAAACCTGAGGATTCATACTGTGAATATGATATTACTAATTACAGAAAATTTGATTATACGTGGAGTGAAAATCTCACTCAATTTTTGGCATCCTATTGCCTAAAATAACCAGAGGTGGAGAGAGAAAAAACAAAAGAAATCAATTTCCTTTGTAATCTCTACCACTACTTTGGAGTTTAAAGTTTACCATGAATGATAATATCTATATGGCAGCAAGAAAAGCAATTTTTCTTTCACAGTTTATGTTTACAAATTCAAAAAGTATAGTTCTAGAAAGTATCTGAGGTGGGTATGGTGGCACATGCCTGTAATTCCAATATTTGGAAGGATGCGTCAGGAGGATCACCATGAGTTCAAGGACAACCTGAACTACACAGTGAGCTCCTCTTAAAAAAAAAAAAGTATCTGAGTTACTAATCAACTAATCTGAATTCGAACTTGATGTAAAGGTTTTCCCTGCCAGGAGCTTTTGGGAAACAGGAGAAAACCAAGAGACTGGATGGCCTAAAATGTGCTCAAAACGAGAAACATATGCATACAAGTCAACATATGAACACATACACACACTCATTTAGAGATTTTTTTTACCAGAAAATAAGCACACACATATATATGTAGGCCTGTAAAACTATGCTAGGCCAATTTCTTTCTTTTGTGTTCAAAAATAAATGTTCATACCACCCATATTTAAATCTTGGTTCCTTGGATTGTCATCCAACTCAGGCATAAAATAATTTATATAACCCACCCTGAGACTCAATTTTTCATTTAAAATAAAATTGTTAGAAAGATTAAACAATGTAATATCAATAAATTGCTTAGAAGAATTTCTGGGACTTAGTAAGTATTCCCAAAAATTGATTTAAAACTACAAAATATCAAAAGATGGAGAGATAAAGGGGGGAAAGACAAAAGAGACAACCAAAGAATTAAGATGTACTATGTACAATGTACTAACTCCCCACAAAAAGTAAATATTGTGTATTACAAACATGTACTAATAAAACAATAGATCAAAAATTTTAAGTAAAATAGTTCTGAAAAATTATTAAATAATTGAAGTTTCTTAGTGTATCTTATATGTAAGTGACAATTCTTTTACTGTTCAGCTATCAGGGTGAAAAGCTTCCCCCCCACCTCCACATAATCATATGCAAAATAACTGATAAATAAATGTTGTTACAGTGTAGATCTAAATGTCCACAGAATGTCTCATGTGTTCAAAGGTTGGAATCCTAAAAGGTGTTGGATTATTGGGGTGCTCTATGCTCCAGTGGATTACTCCATTGATTACAGCTGGATGTGCTAGCAGGAGGGGGGACATGGTTATATGAAGTAGATTATTGTAGATGTGGTTTGGGAAGGTGTATTCTTGCCTTTGACCCCTTCCCTCCTCTTTCTCCCAATCCCCTCTTGGTTTCCCGGTTGCCATATTGGACATGGTTGCATAGACCAAGCCCTTTCACTATGCCATTTCTATCCTGGAATAGCTGTCTATGAATTGAACCCACTGTGAGCTAAAATATACCCCTCTTGTTTAAGAGCAGGTGACAAGTATTTTGTTCTAGCAATGGGAAAGTGATAAATACACAAATAAAAGTGATACACTTAATTCACAATTTTTTTTATCAGCAAACTCTAGGTAAAAGTAGAACATGCTAGTACTTTTGAATGATGCATTTGAAACAGTACTTATAACAATAATTCTGTATTTTGTGTTTACTTGTAGTCTGGCATAACTAGAGGAACAGAAAGTCTCCTTAAATAAGAAGAAAATACTTAATGTTTTGCAGTCCAAACAATAATCCTATGGTTTAGTATCCATGGGAGTCGAAGAATGAGGTGAAGGGACTGTATGAAACTATGGATAGCCACATTTTTCGCAGATTGTAATGAATTTATCCTAGAAACATATGGCTCAACAAAGTCAGAACAAAACTTAGAGAAAAACAGGCAAATAAGTTTCTGAAATTTACAACCCTCTGACCATTAAGAATACTCAGGGCATTACAAATTAGATTAAAGTTAATTGGTCTAATTTTTTTTGATAATATATATACCCCATGATGGGTATATTTTAGAGTGAGAAATAAATGCAGACATTTATTTTTTGATGACTGGTGTAATAGAACTGAACAGAGGCTAAAATTAAGGGGAAAAATCTAAAAATGAAAAAATAAAATGAAAAAACAAAGAAAGTAAAGAATAAAACAAATGTAATCTCAATAAGAAAAGTGCCAAATGTCAAACATAAAAAGAAGACAGTATATTTGGTAAATTATGTTTTCACCAGACACTGTTTAAACACTTGATCCTGGTGAAGGGAGGATAAACTGTCTGCATTATATAACTGCTTTAGTTAGTGATTCTATCAGGGATATGTCAATCCCCATTTCTTCCTACATACATCATTTTCTGGAAGCATTTTTGGTCATCACTAGAAGTAGATGTTGCTAGTATCCAGTGGGAAGATACTACGCATGCAGCAAATCATCTTATAATGCACAGGACAGCCCCTCTTCAAGGAGGAATTCTCTAACCCAGAGTAGTGATTGTGTGAGACCTGTCTGATTTGGCAGGGCAGAAGGAAGCCTCTCTCTTAGCTCTCCATAAACCCTCCTATATCATGAGACTATATCACCTCCTTAGAGTGGATCTCCCAGCGAACAGGAAACTAACCTGGAGTAAGATCCTCCACAGCACATATTTCAGCTTCCAGTAAGTTGCTTAAACAATGTCTATCTAGTATTTACTGTAGCCTTAAATTAATCACAAATTGATTAGCTAGTAGTCATCAAGATTTTATACTATGCCAATCTTAATAAGTGATTGTATTTGTGCACCTTTTCTCAAATGTAATATAATTCAGAAAATATTTTTTCTGGATGTTACTTTAGTTTTATTATTAAAAATATTATTAGAAATTTTGCTATTTTAGGTCTCCTATGGCTCCAAATGAATGTTAGGATTGTGTTCTCTAATTCTGTGAGATATGCTGTTGGAATTATTATCAGGATTGCATTAACTCTGTATAGCAGTTTTGGAATTTTGGAAGTATGGCCATTTTCACTATTTTGGTTCTTCCTACCCAAAAGCAAGGGATATATTTCCATTTTTTGATATCCTTTTCAATCTACTTTTTTAGAGCACTGTAGTTTTCAATGTAAAGTTCTTTTATTTCCTTCATTAGCTTGATTCCTAAGCATTATATTGTTTTTTTGGATTCTATTGTGAAAGGTGTTGTTTCCTTAATTTCTCCTCAATAACTTTGATATTCATGTACAGGAAGGATATTGATTTTTAAATGTTGACTTTGCATCCAGCTACACTACTGAATTTGGCTATTAAATCTGGAAAATTTTTGTGAAGTTTTTGGGGTCTTCTAGATCCCAAATACCATGTCATGCCATGTAGAATATCATGTCATTGGAAAATAATAATTTAACTTCTTTCCTTTCCTATTCTTATTCTTTTTATTTCCTTCCCTCATCTAATTTCTCTGACTGTTTCCTCAACTGTATTGACTAGGAGTGGTGACAGTGAACATTCTTGACTTTTTCATGATTTTAGAGTGAAAGCTTTCTGTTTTTGACCATTTGATGTTGGCTACTGGTTTGTCAGAGATGATTTTTATCAGGCTGAGTTAATGACCATCTATTCTAATTTTCTGGAAGGTTTTTATCATGAATGGCTGTTGGGCTTTATCGAACACTTTTTCTGTATGTATTGAAATGACCATATCTTCCCCTTGACTCTGTTAATATGTTGTATTACATTTATTGATTTGCATTTGTTGAATCATTCCTGTATCCTTAGGATTAATCTTACTTGGTCAAGGTGTATAATCTTCTTGACGATTTACTGCATCCAGATGTGTTTTTTTTTAATACAGTGGAGTACTACTTATCTTTAAGAAAGGATAAATTTGAGATATTTCTAGGTAAGTGGATGTACCCTGAGACCATATTTTTAAGTATGTAAATACTCGATTGTTTCTCTGGTGTGAGAAGCTAAAAGTGTAAATGAGGATCTAAATACTTAACAGATATCGTGAAACAAGGAGAAAATGTTCAAATGGGAAGGAGAAGTAAGGAGGGAGGGTAAAGGAAGGAAGGAAAAAGAAAAGAATGAGAAAGGGAGGAAAATATGGAAACAAAGCTTTTGTAAATAAAGAAGAGAAGAAAGGCTGGAGGGAGGGTAGGGAAATGGGGGAAATCAAATATAGCATGTACAGGTGCAAATTCCCCATGACAAATGTGATTAATTATGTATACCTAAAATGTACCAATAAACTTAATTTTTAAAATGTTACATTATATCAATATTCAGTAGGTGACAACAAAATTATTTTTATAGAAAATAAAGAGCTTTAATTATACTGATTTTAGTTTGTACCAGAACAACAAGTTTACAAAATAACAAAACTATTATGTAGTTCTATTGGGATTTATAGGAAGGTATAATATATAGTTGCTTGAAATAAACTAATCCTTAAACAAAGAATAGTTGTTACTATTTAATAAACTCTAGGGTAATTCCATGCTTTTCTCATTCTGCTCATTTGGGAATGTCTTGCTACTATCATAATCCTCAGAACAGTTAACCTGTGAAACATGAATATTTTCTTAATATTGATTTAGTGGAATTTTAACCTAAAAAACATGGCATATTCAGTTTCCTGAAGACCTCTAAGGATCTCTGCAAAGTCCAAATATCTAAAAAAAAAAATAATAATCCCTTAGAACAATTCATTAATTACAGATAAAGTTCAACAGGTAAAAAATAGTGTATTGGGGAAATGGGAAAATGATGTTAGGGGATATATGGAGGAAAAAAAGTCTCTAAAATGGTAATAATTTAAATGATGATATTGAGGTGAACCCTAATCCATTGTGACTAATGTCACTTTCAAAAGCAGAGTTTTGGGGTACAGAAACACAAGGAGATGAGTCATGAGTTTTTTGGTTGTCACTTAAATTGAAAAGAGAGGTCTGTAATTAGGGTAAAGTTGGAGATGGTCAAGTATGCATAGCAATGTCATGGAAACTGCAAATTCTTCAGGATTTGAGCATACATTTTGACCATAATGAGAGTTGTTTTTACAATAATAGATTTAAGTGAGCAATTATTTCACCGCAGCAGAATCACTATTGACTCCAAAACAAAGTAAATGACTATCACAGTGGTAGATACACATTATGTTCAATATGTATGCTTTACATTGATAAAAAATCTGATATTTCTGCCACATTTCTTAACTATTTTACCCAATAAGTTTGACTGTGTATCTCCATAGTATTCAGAGATATACATAGCATCGATATTTTATATCTTTCCTTAGCAGGGTATATTTACAGGTACCCAACGAATGAGCATTAAAGCATTCATGAGTAAGTGTAAGTATGTAGAAATTGCATTAAAATTTTTTCCCACATCTTTTTCATACGATAAAATAGAAAGTAATTTTTTCATTCATAGTCAGAATCAGACGCCTTAATTTAATAACTGTGATGGAACTAACTGCACCACACTTGTCAAGTTTGTAAGCTATTAAACTTTTCAGAGTGGTCCTTCTCCAGGTTATAACACTTTCCTTGTAAAAGCTGTCAGAAGGCCTGGCATGGTGGTGCATGCCTGTGATCCTAGTACTCAGGAGGCTGAGGCAGGAGAATCATTGTAAGTCTGAGACCAGCCTGGGCCATAAAGTGAGCTCAAGGCCAGCCTGAACTGCATAGCGAGACCCTGTCTCAAAAAGACCAAAAAAATAAAAACAAAACAAAACAAAACTGTCACAAGACTATAGAGGCAGCAGAGTTAACAGCACCTTACTTATATATTGTCTTTAAAATAATTTATTTTTTCAACTTGACTCCATTTTCATTTCCCTACTGACGTATGACCAATTTCAATAGATGTGTCATATTCTTCATGTCTAAACCACCCAGTATGTTGTACTTTGTTATAGCAGCTCTAGCAAACTAATAAAATTGATAATTTTCAGTTAAACTGCATATCTACCAAAACAGTTGATAGAGGTAAAATTTATCTTCACTTTTCTCCATTTTGCATTTAATATTCGTCTTTTTCTTGCATGAGCTTCTTATATAAATGATGCACTTTAAATTGGCCTGAGTTTCAGAGCGCTGTCCACCAGGCGCTGCAATCTCTCCTTTCCTGCTTTCCCAGTAGTTCTCTAAAAGGATCTATCCTAACGCAAAGAGAAAGCCTATCACAAAGACTAATTACCGAGAACAGCTTGGTGTGTATCTATCTTCCAGGATATTTGTCTACAAAAAGTAAACAATGCCTGTTTTATATAGCAAGTCCTTTGTGTTGTTTTGATTCATTTTGATAGTAATGAGCAGGTGTGATGAAACTGTCATCTTCACTCATTGCTGGTGGCAGTATAAATTGGAAAGCAATTTGCCAGCATCTATCAAAGTTTAAAAATATTTGCTTCCTTTTTCCCAGTTATTTCGCTTCTGGGAATCTCATGAAAGGACATTTTCACAGATGCTGACAAACCTTTATGCATTCTGATAATCCATTTCAGTAATGTTTATACTAGCCGTGCTTCCTCAAAAAGGAAACCAAGCTGAATGCCTTAGATTGGATAACCTGTGGTGCTCCCAGAGCACATAGGAAATGTTGAGCTTCTGTTTGTGCACTGTGTTTCTAAAAATAATTTAATGTCATAATAGTACTGTATTAAGTGAATTTTATAACTTCAGTTGTATAAAGAAATAAAAGGATTCCATTGTATAAAACTAAATTAACCCCCCAAACAGGAATTACTTTTACTCTATCAGCTGCTTTCTTTCCTCCTCCTCCAAGTTTCTTTTTATAAGACACACAGTTAAGCAGAATTCTAAGAAACAGACATGAGTCACTAGGGTTTTCAGCATGCTCCATCATTTAAAGAAGTAAGAACAAAGTTTTCTATTCTTAAATTCTATGAGTACAACTTGGTATCTGCTTCACTCCTAAGATGACCTGCTTCTCTCTCTTATATTCATGGACTGACTCTGCCCTTTCTTATGTGGAGAATCAAAAGGTAACCTTTCTTATTCCATAACACAAGTATCACAAAGCATACTTCACAACATAAGACCTAAAGATTGTTCTGTGTGCTCTGCTCAATTTTCTTGTTATGTGTCCACACTGTTTTCTTGGAATGGAGCCATCTAAAGCTTACTAGACTGTGATCAGCAAGTAAGAGTTTAGCAAATTTACATTTTCAGAGATGAGTATAGCACTGTAAATGGCACACAGTTATAAATGCTAACTCATGCTGCTGAGAAAAGACTGACCCTACAGTGTCTGTACCATTCTACCACCTAATTCTTTATAAACTGAAAAGTTATGTGCAAAACCCTTTTGGTCTGGTAATCAGAATATTTTGGAGAAAAATACATGAAAATGCTATTGATGATTACTGCTAGTGATTTACTTTATTCAGTATTTTCCATTTTTTTTACCATATTACATTTTCTTTAAAAATTCTGTCAATGTTTCATTCCAGAAGAATAAAATACTAGCCTCCTATAAATAAGAAATGAGCAAGACTTACCTAGATAATTGGGTGACCAGTCTGTGTATGTATTAAGGTCTGCTTCCTCTATGCCACAGTGCACAGAATGAGTTATGCAGGCAATGTTATGGGTATCAGGTCATGGTGTACCACACAGCTGGCAATCATGAATTAACCCATACCACTTAGGTTTCCATGGTCATTAAAACACTTGACGATTGACTTCCATTCCATCCCCCTAGAGAATTTTTTGCACCAAATCCAATTTTCCTGAGTTTAGCATGTGCTTTATAAAACTAAGCCCCTTTAAGAATTACTTTACTTCCTGAGTAATAACGCACTGGTAGAAATACAAATTCATTTTTTTCACAGGAAATATGGTGATGACTTGGGGTCAGGGTCCTGGGATTCAGGCACCAGTTATATCACATATGACTTGTGTTTTGGGTAGATTCCTTGTCCTCAGAGGGGATCGCAATTGTCTGAATATTCTCACAGTGAATATGGTCATGTTCAATAGCTACCTAAGGTCACTCACCTGAATAAACATTGTACGTGTAAAGTTGTCTTTTCTATACAGGAGCAACTAGTTATATTTACCAGGTACTGCTTTCTTTAGTTTGAGTGGTATGGCATTTGCCTATTTTGGAGAAGCCATCATTCTTATACATAAAACATAAGCATTCATCAGAAGCCCTGAGGGGGTTATTTTTTTCTTAAGTTTCTCAGTAAATGTTAAATGCTAAAGTACGCTGAACCTATTTTTTGTACCAGGTTTGTGAACATATTATGAACCTAACAGTACTGAGCAAGGGTTAATCATGATATTCTTTTTCTGTCCTACTCATTGTAGCCTCTTATACATGCCTAATCTTAAAAAAAAATGGAACCACAAGCAACAGAAAATAAAATAGTGGAATTAATGTGGAGAACAGCAGCACGGACATTATGCTGGGTTTGCACATCATTATTTGAAAAGCAGCATTAGCACCTCACAAGGAGGCAGGAAGGAGGAAACAGGTCCCTCATTATTTCTGAGAGCTGGACTTCAGAACCAGTTTGGAAATTTGAATGTTCTATTATCGTCGGTCAATAATAGGCATTTATGTATCTGTCACTCTACAAGATCATCAACTAATTACATTAATAATCAAATGCCATTTTACTTTATCTTTGTAATTTTAACCACGGAGAGTTTTATCCATGAAGGTCACTTGCTCTCTGGTACTGCTAATGCAGACTCATCATCATTAATACTTTAGCTAAAATATTTCTCTGAAGCTAAAGGGCTGGGTTCTTGTGAATTTTAATTCATGGTTTTCAAGAGAAGCGAAATCATATTCCTATAAATTCCAGTTTTGTCAGATACTCTCTGGCTTTGGGGAAGTCATTTAACCTATTTGACTTCATTTCCTTCAGAGAATAAAATTATTAGAATTGCAGAATAAGGATTTACTCATTTCAACATTCTGTGACACTATTAGACATTTTTGAGGGGAAGGTGGTAGATAGGAAGTTCTTGCAACGTCTAGAGGATAGAATTTTCTAAACTAATCACAATTTTATTCTCATCCACACTATCTTCCAACTTATTATAAAAAGATTACTCAAAAAAAAGAGTTATGTTTCTCTCATTCTCCTACTAAAGTTCCATAAAAGCTTCTCATCATTTAGACTAATATATAAATTTCTCAGTATAGGCTTTCAGAAAGTCTTATCTACTCTTGTTGAATAGTATTAGCCTTCTGGACCATGAAAACCAAACCTCTTGGTTCACTGAATGTACTACATTCTCTTTCACATCTGTGTTTATTACATACTTTTCTTGTTTCACTTCCTGCTCAAAACCCTACTTCAGATTAAGACCTTCATCACTTAGCTCATTGTTCCCCTATTTCCATCCTTCTGCCAGGTGAATGTCGCAATCTGAATATCGCCAAAACATGACACGTTCCTGTGTGACAGCTCTGCAATTGTCATTTTATTCACCTGGCTCTTATATTACTTAGGAGTTCCCATGCAGAAGGGACTTTCCTTTTTGATTCCTCTTATCTACCACCTACAATGTCTGACACATAAGAGACACTCAGAAAATATCTGTTGAATGAATACAATAAACAGAATGTTTCATAGCAAAACCTAGTAGTCTCTTTGCACATGGACTGAATTCCAAATACCATCTCCCTCCTACCTTAAAAAGGTGAAATGCATATGCTAGTTTAATAACCTAATTAGCCATAACATGTTAGGATGAAGACAGTGACATTCACTAGGCTTTTTCTTTACTTTAAAGTTACTTTTCTCCAAAACCTTAAATTGAAGACAAAAAGGAAGATCAATATAGCTTAATAAAGCACCATTTACATCCTCTTCCCAACAACTGCTCACTTCCACTTCACAGCACTCCAGACAGCAAATCTCATTCCTTAACTGGATAATAGTTGGCTAATTTTATGCACACATTTTCCAAATAGTCAGTATATATTTTCTTGTATCCTCTGAGCGGAAAGGCATAAATTCAGGGAATCAATTTTCTAGTGACTCTCTAAAAATACTTCTAAAATTGAGCATCCATGTGAGCACATCCTGGTAGTGTTATAAATATATAGTTTGCCCATGTACAAGTTCACATTTGGAAAAAGGCAAATATATGATCATGGACGACTTCAATAATAATGATTGTCAAGTTATTATTATTAATTGTTAGCCATAGTAGATATTGAACTCAAGGCCTTGCACATTCAAACAGTCAATGTTAGGTTACATCCGTAGTCCTTTTATTAGATTTTCTTTTGAGACAGAGTCTCATTAAATTTCCTAGTCTGGCTTCAAACTTAACAACACTGCTGCCTCAGGCTCCTCACAGCAAAGATTATAGGTATTCACTACCACATCCTCTATTAAAATAAGAGAACTGGGATTGAAAACAGAAAACTAGAAATACTCTTATATCTGTGCTTCAGATCTTCTGCTATAAAACTTGACGATTAACATAAAATTTTAAACTTTCTTAAGTGTATACCCGTTCTCAGCTAAAAGACTGAGAAGTGATAAATTTTCTTAAGGCTAGAATACATATTTTTTTAAAAAGAAAGATATTCTCACAGATACCTGGTATCATCTTTCAACTAATGTAGTTCAGCACATGCACGTGCACGCGCACACACACACATATGGGGGTGGGTCACAGAGAGATAGAAGTTCTAAAGAGCTAGTTATCAAAGAATAGATATAACTGCTTCTTATGGCTTTTATCTCTAAGTCTCCCAAAAGCCTCATGTATTCATATTTGTGGCTTTTCTTGGGGGAAGGGAGGTGAATGGATCATAGTTGTGTGCTCTAGATCAGGGGCGTGTGATATGGGATTAGTTCACCGATAGGTTTATAGCTGGGTGTAATGTTGGGATGTGAGACCTGGTAGGAAGAGGCGGATCACTGTGGACCTCGCCTGGTGATATATACACTATGTGCTTCGTCCTCCCTTGAACACTAACTGCTTCCTGCTTGCACGCTATGAGCTGTTTCTCCTCCGCAATGCCCCTCTGCCATGTCACCCTGCCTTGGAAAGAGCGGACTATGGACTGAAACCTCAACAAACTGTGAGCCAAAGAAAGCTTCTTCTCCTTCAGTTTGTGTGTGGCAACTAGGACACTGTTTAAGATAAATATGGTTGGCTCTGAGCAATAGATTTGAACTGCCATGTCTAGTAGGTTTTTATCACATGACTTTTCTAAAACACCTTCTTCATCCATTATTTTTGACTAATATTACTGCTTTTATTTTTTTAATCTTAACTTAGACACTTGTCTCTAGAAGTGTTTTCTGACTCCCAGTGGTTATTTTTCTAAGAATAGTCATAACATCCTGCCATCACAGCACATGTCCATGCATACAAGGATGCACATGTATGTGTGAGATTTTGGGTATCACAGTTGATAAAGGCTTCCTGGATGCCGAGAGATGTACTATCTTACGGGGATCTTAAAGTCTTAAAAGGTATAATTTATTTTTTATGATATAATATTATTTTCAAATCATCTTTCATTTGTCTCAACAATGTTTTTCAGTAAAATTGTACAGTAATTTAAATGGCAATTGACACAAGTTTTTTCAGAAATTCCTAACATCTTTATACCACTCGAATGATTACTCAAAGACTGATATGCTGCTATGATTACTCAAAGATCAATAGCTTATGTATAGAAGGAATATATATTCATCTTCAAAAGGTTGTTGAAAAACTAGGTGTCTTAAAATTTGAATTAAATAATAAATTTATTATTTGAGGGACTTGGAAAGAATGTTTTCTAATCCTCTAATTTGTTAGGTAAGATACTTAGGCTGAAAAAAGTTAAGGACTTTTCCCAGGTATTTAGTATCTGCTGTGAGTTCCATGTACACTATTATTTCCACACAACCATGATGTGCATTGGGCAAGACCTTCTGTAATGAACACAAGTAACTTTGAATTATTCAAGTAGAAGATCAAAGAAAGACACAAAAGTTTGACTCAGGAGTTTTACCTCACCTATTATAATATGCTATCAAGCCCTTGGAATTATTACTATACATTTATTATATCAAAACCAATTAATATTTTGAAATAAAAATGCTATTTTGAATAATCAGAATATCCTCAAAATGTAAGATCATTTTATTGTTTTGTGATCAATATACCTTCCTTGGGACCTCCCTAGTTTAATGCTATTTCACTGGCAGATAATTTAAAAATATCTATTGACAGAATTATGTTGTGTTTTGTTCCAAGTATCTGGATTCACAAACCTGCAATATGAAGTCAAATAATTAAATATACAAAGGTAAGTAATCAAATCATCAAAGGAATTATTATAACATGTTTATATTTAATCACTTTGTTTAAATTCTTCCCAGGTTACCAGGGATGATTTTGTGTTTTTTAATGAAATAAAAGAGTACTATTAAACATATTCTCTCATGTAACAGTAATTCTTAAAGGTTATTTTTAAAACTACAGCTGAAGTTTAGCCTCTGTATACATTATGTTCTTAAATGAAGATTTTTCCAATTGCAGGGGACTTATATTTTGTGTATTTTTTTTTTTTTGCTGATTTTTAAAATAAGCATGTTGTACAGCACAATGAGAAAAAAAAAACAACTTCTCTCTTGCATGAAATATCTGAGCTAATAATTTAACTAGAAGGAATAAAGTCTTTCTTCTCTCTTCATTAGAGTTCCCCTTTCAACAAAAGCTTTGTTAGCCTACTGAGTCATGACCGGTAATCCTTTATAAGCTCGGGAACACTGTTCTTCTTGATGAACTAACAAATTAAAATGTAATATGAAACAATGACACTGGGAATATTAAGAATAGCCACTGGTGTGGGAAGGAATCCATAATTATGCCAAGATGTACATTTTAATTATAATTTTATCAAACTGATAATATGGAATAAAATTATGGTTTGGAGAAATCCAAGAAAATCATAAGAAAGAGCACAACATAACTACTTCGTAATCCTCCCCTACCTTCTGCATCCCCTGCCTTCTGCTGCTGGGCCTTCCCACCTGAAGCCTTATTTTGTTACATTTTGCCAAGCATTAGCAAGCAATTGTGTGATTTTTCACTACTTTCATCTCAAGTTAAAGCAATTATTTATCTTTTATTTCCCCATATCCTTTTTTTCTTATACTTGGTTTTCTTAAAAGTAAAATGAACCACAGTACTTATCAGCTCAGTGCATACACAGGAGATGCCAAAAGCAACTCTCCAGGACCAAAGCCACAGGTTAAATGCAAATCCAATAATGATTATAAATAGTGGGAGAAAAATTCCTGGCGAGGGTGTGATTAAACTGAACAATAACTGTACAAAGTCACAAACTAAAACAATGTAATTTGCATTAATATGCCATCAGACAGATTTACAGAAGACTATAAAGAGAGCAAAATATTTCATGTAAGATGGCCAAATCCATATATGCTGTCCATACACTGAAAAACAAAATTTATTATTCCTTGACACATTTTGCATTTAGTTTTGAGGGTTATATTCTAGAAATTATTGCACAGAGCAGAAAGTAGACATACCTAAAAAATACTATTTTCAAATCTGAAGCACTGATATATCAGAGAACTATTTTGAGTTTACAGAATAGATTGTGAAAAAGTTTTATATATATAGTAGTAAAAAATCGGTGACATAATTTTAAGTTCGCAACCTTTTAAATTTTTTGTATCAATAAACTTTTAACCATAATTAAACTTATTGAAAAAATATTATTTTATTTATAAACTTACATTAAGAATTAAAAATCACTTTACCACTTGATTTGTTCTCCTGTTTGACAAATTTTCTTACAAAGCTATAATAAATTTTCATAGGAGCATTTGAAATCAGACCCATTAAATTATCATGACACATTTTATGTCAAGATTTTTTAATTAAGAGGTCAATAACCTAACAGAACATACCAACTCATTCAATACAATTAGAAAGTACTGGTTCCTTAAGGAAGCTGTAAAGAAATTTAATGCCAAATGTATTGCGCATGTAAAAAATTAGCATTTAAAAATAATAAATAATGTTTCTTTTATGTTTCCTAAATTGTACTGACAATTTGTGTGTGTGTGTGTGTGGTTTGGGCATTTTGTTATGAACAGAGTTTGGAGAATATAGCTTCTTTCACCATTATAATTTGGTGACAAATATATTTTGGAGAAGAACTCTAGATCACCTTAGATATGGATTTTAGAAAAAATATTAATAAGTCACATATAATAAGTATGGATAAAAATGTGAAATAAAAAGCCCCAAGTTCAATCCTCAGCCCCAAAAGGGAGAGAGAGAGAGAGATGAAGAAGGGTAGCTTATTGTTTCTGCTCAATATTAATAGCAAATAATGTTCTTAAGTAATGAAAAGCACATAGTATTAGTAAATACAGTAAGTATAAAAGAAATACAAGATCACTGAGATGCACGATAGTCATAATTGTTTGTTACAGGCAAAATTCACCAACAAATGCTAAAATTATTCAGTGTAACAGAAAACTTGCATAATCTCAAAGTTTCTCCCTTAATATGTTTATTAGTTACAGCGGAAAAATTAGTAAAGACAGAGAGGAAATAATATGTGCCATCATAATCAGGCACTTGGCCAGGTATAAAATAATTCCATGTTCCTTCAGTACGCTGAGAAGGACACAAAATCATCCCTGTGGTATTGTTGCTAAAAGCGCATTAACCTTCACGTAATGTAAAAACATCATGTAACCCACAATGAGAGGCATTCTACAAAATAGCAGTTGAGTGCTCATCAAATGTTTCAAGGTCATGAAAGATAACAAGACCTAACAATTGTTGCAAATTAGCAGAATCTAAAATGCAGAAACTAAATGTAATCTGGCATACTAGTTTGCGACTGGGATAAAGAAAATAACATCCACGAAAAACCTATTAGAATTTCAACAATGACTATAGATTATTTAGTAGCCTAGGCCAGTGTTATTTAATTGTACTGAGAAAAGTTACTATGACTGGACCATTTGTTTACATTGGGGATGCTAGATAATAGGTGTACATATGTAAACTCTTCATACCATTTAAAAAATAAAACACTTTTCTATTAGTTTATAATTTTTCAAAGTATTTTAAGCTCATCCCTTCACAGTCTAAAGTAGACAACAAGTGAAATAAAAACATTTCAAAAATTTTTGCAGCTACCAAGTTATTCATATTTCACCATTTTGCTAATTTTACATTTGTTCACTTTTACAAGTACTCTAGTTCTTTTTGCTACAAAGAAACTGATGAAAATACACTTTTCTCCGTATTTCATCATCAGTATGAAACAATACAGTTGCTTAAGTCTGTCTTCTGCCATTATCATACTTACATATCTTAAAAGCCTTTCTATTTTCATCAAATTCAAAATAATTAGTATTGATTGATCACTACTACATGCACTGCAATTAAGAAAGCATATAACGATTATAGTGATTATAATGCCTCCACCTATTTAGACTAATGAAATCTAGAAAAAAATGGTTTATGTTATTTGTATCTTACATGTCTACTCTAACCTATTGTAAATTAAAATTATTTGAGGATTATTAATATATTTGCATGCATTTCATGGTTGCATTCGTGGTTAAGAGTTTCATTAGCATCTTTGAAGAATGATCAAGAACCTGAAGAATGCTGCCATCATTAGATTTGCACAAAATAGTATGAGGTCATGTAGGCAAAAGGGGTAAAATGACTTGTCACATCACAACAGCATTGTTAACATAAACCTCAGACCTGGTGAGGATCATGTGAGAAGCTCAATGGAATGTATAGACAGAAGAAAAGCACAGCAGGAAATTCTGGCTGGTAGAAGCAGTACAAAGGATATTTCAAAACCACCTGTAGTTGGCTAGCAGTCTGAGATTTTCATCTTAATAGTAATTTTATTCACCTCGTATTTTTAATTACAAAATCATTTTATGTTTTTCCTTGTTTATTTAAAATAGATTATTTTATAAGGCATTTGTCTTCAAAAACAAACACACCCTCCTGTATTATTTGTGAATAGTGTCAGCCGCACAATGATTATATAAGAGGCCACCTCACTAAGCCCAAAAATGCTTCTTTGATAGCTGCTAAGTGAGAGTTCTATATGCTTATGTTACATGAGAGTGGCCATTGATATATAATGACTGCCCCTTTGTTTGTACTTAAATTGAACCTGCTGTGTTATAACTCTTCTGTATTGTGGGTAAAAGATTAAAGTTGATGACAACTATTTACAAACAAACGTTAAAATTTAGGAGTCATTTACTTAAACTATACAAAATAGTCAAATCCTTTATTGTCTGAGATTCAATCAAGTAATATGTTCCTTTCATCACAGTTTTCCTTATTATTTTCTCTCCTATGTAACTAATCTTCATAAAGGAAAGAGCATGTTAGGTAAGATTTAAGGAAAAAAATAGTACAGGGAGACAGAAAATTAAAAATCAAGTAAAAGATATGTGGACATCTAATAAGGTGGATAACAGAAAACAGGATAAAAGGATACTATTATGAAAAGTCAATGACTTGGTATAGCTCAAAAATTCAAAGGACATTTTCTTAAAATAGGAAAACTGAGCTTGGCATTGTGGTGTACCTCTGTGAACTCGGCATTCTGGGAGGCTGATGCAGGAGGATCACAATTTCAAGACTAGCCTGTGCAAATTAGCAATTGAGGAATACCACATCTCAAAATGAAAATAAAGCTAAATAAAAACACTGAGGATATAGCTCAGTGTGAAGTCATGTGTAAAAACCCTGGTAGTGTAACAATGAAATTTGATTTTGGACAAGGGGTATCACTTTTGTAATTGGCAAAAATGTACAGTAGGAAATAAAAATAAACAATGAAACTGCAATTTTTTTAAACATGTTTTATTCCTTTTAGGATAGTATACCCATTGTGCTAGTCACTCACATTCTTCACTGAATCCATACCCAATACCAGCAACTTAAAAAAGCAGTGCATTTTGGCTGTCTTTAGAGGATTCGGTTCATAGTTAGCGACCTAAGACAGGAAGTGGGGGTGGGTTCCCTGAGGAGAGCTGGGGGCAATCAGTGGGCCGGGATGCAGACAAAATGGAGGAACCGGAAGGGAGATGCACTCTTCCTGGTCACACATCTAGTGATCTGCCCGTCTGCTAGATGCCACCTGCTCACAACAAATCCCTTAGAGAACTCCCATGAGCCTGTCGCCTTCCAAAGACTCTGCCTCTGAATGCAGGAGAATGTGGAGAAATGTACTAGAGCTAAAACATAATCTACACTGAATTTATAGGAAAGTAGAACCTGGCCATGTTTTCTATCCTGAAAGGATGTCTTAAAAACCATCAGCCTTTCATTAAGAGATGGTAAAAGAGACTATTACAATCCCTTAGACACAATATATAATGTTAATCTAATCCAACAGAACAAAATATTTTATTACAAAAGAAGAACTGAGACAAAAATGCCAAATAGCCGCTGAAAGATCTCCATGTAGTTTCTTAACTTTACATATATTTAGCATCTACTGTAGGCTATTTTGTGTGTATATTCTTATGGTTATCCATATTCTTTCAAAAGAAGGATTTATGTACCAAAACACTTCAGGAACATTTCCCAAAAACATTTCCCAGCCCTGGTTGAGAAGATTCTTACACAAAACCAAGGTTAGAGTCATAAAGCAAAATGATTCAGCTTGTAAACAGGCTTCCAAAATGTAGCGTAACTAGGTAAGATTTTTGTCACGTATCTAACTAAGCATGGAGAGTGCACTGGACATCATAGTAGTTCACAGAGTATAAATGCATCCAAATAATATTTTTTTACTTCAAAATATGCCATCCTGCACTTTTACTGTTCACAAGGCCAAGATCCTTAACTGAGAGAAAAGTAATAAGTTACTTAAAGGATTAAAACCTTTCAGTTGGACTTCTTCACAAATGGGAATCAAATTTAAAATGAACAAACTGCTCTTGCTACTGAAATCTCTCTTACACTATAAATTTCCTTAATGAAATTTAATTATACTTTGGCCTCCAAATAAAGGTTAAGCACTTGAGTATTTTATTTTTGTCTTTGGAAGAACTAAAAAATTACAAATACCTTTTTTAACTCCAAAGGATCAAAGATTGTCTTAGTAGGCCAGAACCTCTTTCTGAACTCATCGTAGTTTTTCTCTACCGTAGCTTTAGTGTAAAGACAAGGAAATGTAGCAGTACTTTTCATCACCTCTCTGTTCTGAGTTTTTTTTTACCCAATTCTCAAATTGCTCAGTCAAGAAAATGTTTATGTGGTTTGCTGAATTGGATGCTCATTAAAAATAAGGAAAAATACAATTAAAGAATCAGTACTTTCTATCATCATTACCTAATTTGTTTCCTGTTCCTAAAGGTCCCTTTTCCCAGGAGACCTGACAGACAGGGCCATTTATTCAGGGCTTCAGCAGTTGGTTTGTTTCCTTTTCTCACAGAAATCTTAAAACCAAACTGAGGCTTTGCTGCCCACTGCAGGAGGAAAGGAGGATAAATCAACACTTCCCTGGCTGAGTATTTCACATGCCTTATTGTTTATTATGTTTTTTAACTTGATGATACTAATTCATGGATATTTTCATCCTGTAAACTCACAGTGGTTTAATATATA
The DNA here is from genome assembly GCA_004363535.1 of Dasyprocta punctata. NCBI lineage: Eukaryota > Metazoa > Chordata > Mammalia > Rodentia > Dasyproctidae > Dasyprocta > Dasyprocta punctata. The sequence goes on from RJWM01015470.1 coordinate 42,297, forward strand.
AGTTTGGATTAACATTATACCCATCTCGGACAATACAAAACTGAAAAACAATGACCAAAATTTAAACAATGTATATTATTTCTAGTGTAAATTGCAATAACTATATAGACATTCACATTAATATTTGTCCACCCAATTCATATCTTAAATTTTCTGCTATTTTAATACTATAATTATTTAGTAGATCTGTCCAAATTTGTATAGTTTCCACCTTTGCCTGGGTTGATGCTCAATATTACATTAAGCAATAAATAGGTTCTGAGTGAATAAATTAATAGATCTACTTATACACTATTAAAATGTGAATACTGACACTTCCTCATGATGAACATGGCAATGAGTTCAGTTCCAACAGGTCTTATTGTATTTAAAAGAGTAGGATTTATTACTTAGCATAAATTTATAAAATGAACACAAGAATGTAACAGATGAATTTGTTGAGTTTTAACATTCCAGAGTAGAATATATTGAAGAACGCTCTTCAAAATTTTCATCATAAAAATCTCGTTACAGATTTTCTCAGGATGTGTAAGAAATATTTTCTTCAACTCTCATTTTATTATGCTGCATATTATTTTCAGTATGTGTAGTCACAACTGAAATTAAAAAGACAGTCATTTTTTTCTGTTACAAATATAGTTAACTGTGTTACTTATAATGAGGATTATACCTTTAAAAATGAAAAGGTTGTATTTAGTTCTTTATAAACTGCACATATTTTTCTACAAGAGATTCCTAAGATCATAGAATCATACTTTTGTGGGCTTTTTAAAGCTGAAATGGACTTTAAAGATGATAAATGTAAGGAGTTTGTTTTGAACTTGTGCAATTACAATAATGACCTTTAATTCTTTCCTAATGGCTTAGATGGCATTAATTGGTTATTTGAATATCAGGGCTCATCTTGTCTGTAATTTTTAAAAAGTCCATAATGGGTTCTAACAAGCTTATTTAAAATGTTCTGAAAACACATTTTTAGAGCTTCTGCATGCCCCATCTACCATCTTCCTTTCATCTTTCTTCTCCATTATTTGTATTGAAGAAGAATCCATTTTTGTTTTTTGTAATTCTGCTTTGGTCAAGCTATCATTTAGATCTTACTGACAGGTTTTTTCTTTTAACTATGCACCCTATATTGAGAAAATTTATAACTAGACTATTTATAAAATTCTAGAAACTGTTTTTCCCTTAATAGAGGTTACAAGCTATCAGATTTCTAAATAGCTGCCATGCTGCCATCTTCTGGCTGTTCTGTAGGAACTTTCAGTGCTTAAATATTTTGTTTTTCAAATGCACCTTTATGTGCTTTTAAGTAGTTTTTAGGTATCTATCTATTAAGGACAATCACTTGTATCTAGAGCTCAGTTGCCCCCCCAAATCCTAAAGTAAATGGTATCTTATACCTTTAAATATAAAATTTTCCTAGGTCACCAAAGACAGAAAGGTTTTATCCAATAATTAATTTCCTTGGCATAAACTAGATAGCTACTTTGGAAGGCACCCTAATATTTTTTCTATTTATTACTTTTTATATAATTTTTATCATATCTTTACACTGTAACATCCAAACAGCCACAGTTTTCTGTGTGTGTGAAACTTTTCCAAATCCACAATATTAATGCTATTTAATTGTTTCATATAGTACTGAACCATTTGGCAATTTAACAGCCTTATTTCCACTTTAAAATTTCTGCCAGCAACTCTAACAGCAGCACAGGACAAAAGCTCACAAAGAAAGGCAGAAGAAAGCAAGGTTTGCACAAACGTTTAGGGTCTGCTCAGTCTATGGGCTCATTAAGACCAGTAGCAGCCTCTTGGTGTGTAAGTGCACTGACATGATCAATGTTTTTGTGAAAGTTCCCATTTACTTCACTAGAATTCTTATCCTAGTAGCTATGGAGACAAAGACAGAAGCATATAATATTAAATAACTTGATATCTCACACCAATTTGTGATTTTAACATACATTACTTCAAATTAATGGAAGTACATTCAATGACTTGAAGTTCTGTACTTTTTCAGATGACTATATAAGAGGACAGATGACAATAGTTCATTGATAATCATAATGCAAATGCCACCAAGAAATGTTTAGCAACAGGGTTTTCTCAACTGTTGATTAAGTGCAATCCAAAATCCAAAGCAGTTGAGACAGGTGCTAATTTCATTCCTGTTATTAGTAATTAGTGATGAAATTTAATGGTGTTTATAAGTAGGTCTGAAGCATTTGCCATATTAAACAGGGTTTAAATATAAGGGTCCATTGAAATGTAGTTCTAAAACTTAATAGATTTAGTCAAAAGAGTATTTTGAATAATCAGCATCTCTGAAATCAAATGCCAAGTTTAAGTGGCAAAATTGGCCTATTTATTTTGAGTGTACCAATGACTTTGTAACTGCTGGATACTCTGTGTATGTGTGTGTGTGTGTGTGTGTGTTGTACCATATCCAGGTGGTTGATCTATTTGTTTACTAACCTGTATGGAATTGACATCCCTGTCATTATTCTGTGCCATGGTTTAGATAAAGTTTGTGTATGTCCATCCACATTTCATGTGCAGAAAGTTTTGTTTCATGTGTGGTGCTGTTGGGATGGTAGAACCTTTAAGTGGAAATGGTTAGGTCATTTGCGGTGCTGCCTTCAGAAAGGATTAATGTAGTTCTTGTGGTACCTCAATGAGTTTCCTCAAAAATAAACTATTAAGAATGAACAAGACTGGCTCCTGAAATCCTCTGTGTCTTGTCATGGTATCCCTTCTGAATATAGTGCTTTCTCTTTCTGCTTCTCTACCATGTTTTCTGACACAGCCAGTGAGCCCTCACCATGGTATTGGTGTCATGCTGTTTGGATTCTTCAACCACCAGAATGCTGAACCAATAAAAAGACTTCATAAATTATCCAGCCTTAGATAGTTTGTCAAAGAAATAAGAAAAACAGACTAAGGCATTTTACTATGAAAAAACAAATTTTAGTCTTTTGCATTCACAAAAATAGTTATGATGACTTGACAAATGTCAGTTGAAAGGATATTCCATTGTTTCATAGCTTTTCTAGAAATTAATTGGGCAACTCTATTTTTAAAGTGTGCTATTCAGTCCTGATCGGTGCCTAGGACTAAACATGGACTGCCTTCCGGGGTCCTGAACCCAGGACCTTGGAGGAGAACGAGAGGGGCTCCTCGCTGGGCCCCCGCCCAGCCCGAGCAGCACCGGTGCGCGGAGGCCAGCAACCCAAGCATCACTTTACAGCGGGCAATGTAGCAAGTATGGGGGATTCTCTTCTGTCTTGTCTTCTATTATTAATAAAATATTAAAAAAAAAGTGTGCTGTTCAGTCTATTTCCTCTCTGAGTTGATTTTTGTTGTTCGTTATGTTTTCTAATAGTGAACAGTCTTTCCCAAGAACAAAAATAATACTCTGACCTGATTGAACTCATACCTCAGTATTCATTAATAGCAAAGGAGCTGAACTAAGTGTATTAAAATATTCACACACACATACATACTAGCAATGTAAGTAGACAAGAAAGCTGGATAAATGCATATAATGCTATTAATCCTCTTTAATGCAGTATATGCAATCTTGAGAAAAATATCTCTCAGTGAAAAGCATAAAACTAGTCAAATTCATAAATTTATTCCTTTTATGTATATATTAAACCTCAATCATGAAAGAAAATATTTTATTCAATGATTGAAAATTTCCAATTTCAACTCAGGATGTACCATTGTAGCAAAAGTTCTGTAATAGTAACTCCATTTGTAACTTCATTTGTTCTGTCTCCTATTTAGTAGCCCCTGTAGGAGTTTCATTTGATCTCATGAAAACATCAGTAAACTTTAAGAGAATATATGAAAATAATGGAGCAATAATATTAATATGAAAACTTCCATGACTATGAAATTTTGACAGTAAGTCAGACTATAGGTGTATGACATTAGAAATTATTTATGAAACAGAACTTAGTACTTTCTTAAAGATAAGGAAATAAGGAGTTAGAGAATAAAAAGGGATAAGAAACATGGGAATGAATCTGATTCGATCAATACGAATTGATCTCTTTTTCAATACCAACCACCATGTGAGGTTAACAAATACAACAGTACCCACACTTTCTGCAATCAAGGCATTCAGTTTCTCAAGGGAGTTAGACAGATAAGCAATCATTAAAAGAATGTGATAATTTTATGCAAATGGTTCACTGAAAAGTACAGTGTAGAGAACCGTTACAATGGCCCTGTTAAGGAAGATATGGTCAAGAAATAACACCAACATAAGATATCACCAAGAAATGAAATAACCGTAAAAGCAAAGATGCTTACATTTTTGCTAAATAAAGAGGTTGGTATTTAAGAAAGAATAGTAGGGTAGTTAAAAGCATGAAGGCTTAAATGTAATGTATTTGAAGGGAGGATGCTGTAGCAGGGGCAGTGAGTATATTGACATGGATGGAGCAGAGAAGGACACTATCTCCATAAGAACACTCTGAGAAACAAATAGAAAAACACAGGTGAAGACTATTCTGTACTAATGTAATGAGACAATAATTTGAATGAAAATTCTTTCAAGAAGGGTTGTGCCTTGCCTTAATAATAATGATAACAAATTATATTATGTAGTGACTCTTTGCATAAGAGATCTAATCTGATTTTTACGATAACTTTGACAAATATATTCTTTATTTTACAGATAACGAAACTAGGGCTTACAGAAGATAAAGATTATGTCTGGAATCAAACAGGTAGTATGTCTCAACCTGAGTGACTCTCTAGAGGATACACTCTTTCCTATGCTGTTCAATTGTCAACTTAATTATATTCATTTAAAAAATTCTGGCAGTTCTAAATGAGAATAAGCTAGAGGAAAGAGAGCTTAAAAGGTAAAGGTAACCGTTAAGAAGATGGTGCCATAATCTTAACTAGAAATACCTCAAGTCTAAATGGACACAGGGAGGAAGGAGTGGCGGCAGCCAGGGCGCCCTCTCACACAAGTCCCTGCCAAGGTCGTGGGAAGACTGGAAGGAGCCCAGAGTCATGCATCTCTAGAATTTGCAATCACTTTAACCACAAAGGTTTCTTGCTCTTTCCTTTATTCTTTATAAACTCTTATAGTCTTATTCCTCTTCTATGATGTTGGAGAGGTCAGATGCACTTATAGATTTGGCAATGGGTATGGGGGGGTGAAAATAGTTAGGCAATAGTAGGATCAATTTAGGTAATTTGCAAAATGACCCGTGAAAAGCAAGTCAAGGCTCACTGTGAAAAATTTATCAGGAATACTCCTACCACCCATGTGTTAGTGTTAACTTATTCAGACTTGAGATATGAAGTTGGAATACTGTGGCTCTTAATACGATACAGAGGCTCATTGGTATCCTGGGGAGGAAGGTTTCAGGTAGTGCAAGAGAAATAAGGTTAGAGTTGTAAAGAGTCAGACGTAAGGGTGGGGGAAATCCTGGATTATCAGGTAAGCCAGGGACAGTGGGCACAGCT
>RJWM01015471.1:0-47741 GCA_004363535.1 Dasyprocta punctata
GTGTGTGTGTGTGTGTGTGTGTGTGTGTGTAAAGTGAGAAACCAATTTCGTCCAGATATTAACTCAAATAGATGTTCAGGTTCTCAATGTATTTCTCTCTAGGCACTTAAAGTGGAGCGCACATTTTTATCTTTCCAGTGAATTGATGCTGTGTCTGAATCTTGATTAAATAGTCCTGGTTTCTTACTGTGATCTACACTGACCACATAATTTATCATTCAAACTAGGACACTTTGCTGGAGGGCAAATATGAAACTGGATGGATATAAATTATAACTGTCACAAGCAAATAGAAATATGAGCCCCAAGATAGTTCAAACAAGGGTTTTGGAGTTGAACAGACCTCAAATTGAATCATGGCCTTAGGTCTTACTTCCTTTATGGGCTTATCAAATTACATAGTCTAGTTTAAATTTACATATGGGGTTACAAAATCTAACTTACGGTTATTTACATAGATTTATTTAGAGAAAAATATATCTATATTAGGAATAAGATGTAGGCAATGATGGGGAGGTAGAGAATTATTTTAATTACTATGGAAGTTATTAAAAAGACACTGCTATAAAACTTCCTGGGCTAAGTTACTGTACGGTCAGAAGTATAGAACAATAGTTACTCATGGATATTAAACTAACTAAAAGATTTCTGAATGTAGTCTGGCCTAACTAATAGTGAATTACTTATTTCTTTCAAATTATGTTAGTTGAAGCAATGGAATCATCAAATATAGTATTTATTACTCTATTTTAGAATGAACTTTATTATAAGAAGAAAACTAAGTTTTTAGGTATCAGAATGATAGTTTTAAGAATTCAAGAACAAAAGTTTCTCTAGAGGAATTTTAGATTTTCCTCTCTTTTTATAATTATAATCCAATGCATTATCTACTTCTAAAGAAACACATTTGACATCAAATTGCCTTATACTTCAGATTCCTATGAGTAATCACAGGAGAATGGAATCCTTATGAGACATTCTAGACTTTTGGATTTAATAACATGTACAATTTTTGTGTCAAAAACAAATCTGAGGATGCTGGCGAATGTTCTAAGATCTTTTTATACAGACTTGTTGAAATAGTACAATTTTTTGAGACTTGTGATATTCAGATAATTCTAGTACTGTTTTTGTGGTACAGGGGTTGATACCAGGACCATTCCATTGAGATGCACCTCCAGCTCTTTTATTTTTATTTGGAGACAGGGTCTGCAAGACTGGGCTCAAACTTGCCACCCTCCTGTCTCAGTGTTCTGGTATTAGAGGTTTGCCCCACCATGTCCGGCTTCTCTACTTTTCAAAATCATCCCAATCAAATTAAGCTTTCTTTCCCAGGTTTACCTACAGAATTCAATAACATGCTCCATGCTAAAATACAACTGGCTCAAGACAGAACCTACTTTACTATTAATTATTTAATTATTTTATGCAACATATAATATGTTCATCATTGTCATGATTTTTATAGTTTTCTTAACTTTCGTGAGTTTATATAGCTTGTAAATTCCAACTAACAAATTACCTATTTTTGACAATTTATATGTTCTCCAATGAAATACATTCAAATACTATATTCTGTGCTCCAATTTCTAAAATTAAATGTGGTCCAAATCTGATGTTTGAGGTAAATTTTTGTATTTTGAAAAATTTTCCTATTTGTATCACAACTTGAATTCAATTACCTGTGCATTGAAATATGCAACCTAATATTTTGGTTATAGTTATATTAGCTGTATTAATAATCAACATTCATGCTGTGGTCTCCATACTATCTTCACGGTTCTAAATGAATGTTATGGTTTCAGAAATTAATACAACCCATGATCTCAAGGCACTTATAGAGCTTTTAATGACCATTATCCCGTGGCTCTAAAAAAAAAGGGTCAATCTTATTAATTGTTAAGATTTTATACAAAGCAATGCCAAGAGTGGCGGTGGGTCTCAAAAACAAGATATCATTGTAAGAGTTTTTAATTCAGCAAGTGTTTACTGAGTGAATGTCCACTATGTAGTATTATGCTTAAAGAGATTGTGAATGAATAATATATAGATGAATAATCTACCTAGAAAAGTCACACATCAGTTAGAAAATATCTGATAAAGAAACATCCTCAGGTACATGAAAATATCATGCATTCTCTGAATAACTTTTATGAAGACAATCCAACATTATTAAAATAAATACATGCAAGCATGTATGCATACAAATACATACATCATGCAATGCATTGAATGAATTTACTGAATATATAATTCATTCAAACAACATCCATAATATTTTTACTAAATCATTGAAGGCATCATTAAATGTTTAGTATTTTCCTTTCTAATTCACTTTTAAGTTAGACATTTAAACATTTTAAACTATATAAAGACTCCATGCATAGCAATGTGAACCTGACATAAAGTTTTAGATGTTTTCTAATGTTAATAATTCACCACCCATGGGAAATGTTTGACATAGCTAAAGAAAAGAGACAAGAATCTTTACACAAGGGAATTTCTTCACAAACTAATTTTGGCCTTGCAGTGGGAAGCAACCCTCTGGCACCATCTATTGACAGCATAGCCTTCCTTTCTAATCAAGCCACATGCAAATTAGTACTGAATGAATAAAGCATAACTTTTCCATCTTCGTTTTTCATTAATAGTGAGGAGCTTGATCTATTATGACTGACTGCCGTTGATGAGTTCAGATAAATCAGCAAATTTATTCTGCACTCTTGGATCCTGATGCTGCTTTCTAATTACAACGGAAAACTTGCCTTAATGTATACACAGGAGTCCACCTCCACAGGTGATATCCATGCTGAAATGTCTAATCAGAGGCCAGAATGATCTTTGCCGGGATTAACTGGCACTCTCCTGTGTCCTTTTTTAAGCATTTAAACTCTGTTAGAGAGTCACTAACAAGCTCCTGGGGTACTGATTTTGAACCTGGGCATCAAAAGACATCTATGTAAAGAGCATCTATTAGATACCACTACTTAGTGAGATACTTTACACCAACCATTCGATTTAACCCTTCCCCAAATTAAAGATGTGAAATTAAGTATACAATAATTAAACACATTGTATTAATAAACCCTCAGTTCTTTCAGGTATTTAATCCAAATGTTGCTTTTTTTCAGTAAAATTCCCTACCTATTTGTCTAAAATTTTGAACATGTTCTAATGATGCAAATCCCACCTTACTATTTACTATGACTATACTAGTTCATATGTTTTACTTACATGTCTTTGTTCTTGTCATCTTGCATGCAAGGTAGTTTTACCAGTCTGGTTCATGTTTGCCATGTTAGGACCCTATGACAGTGGTTGGTATAGTAGGTGCTCCATGAGCATTTTTATGTGTAAGTGAATCAATGAATGAATATTTAGTGAGTAGTAATATTTGAATATGAGAACAAGACTTTAAGTGCTCTGTCTAGTACTATAAGCTATGGTACTTTAATCTTGTGTGCAATAAAAACATTTCCCCCATTTCACATTCACCGAAGCCATTCAAGTGTACACACTTGATGTCTTTTCTTTCAGGTCTTCCCAACTTAACTAGAAAAAAAGGAGGGATCTAAAGTATCCTCTGTGAATATTTTTCCCCTCTATATATCAGTAGCTTTCTCGTTGCTGGACAAAATACCTAATACCCACAACTTAGAAAAGAAAAAAGTTCAATTGGCTCATGTTTTTAGACTATGATTGACTGACTTCAAATCAGAAGCGTGCGGGACAGACATGGAAGAGCAAAGCTGCTTAGTTCAGGGCAGGCAAGAAGTACAGCAGGGAAGAGTGTCAGAGGAACAGGCAAGGAACCACATACAGTATCCAATGTCATACATTCATGATACACCCAGACAGATCCAGAACACTTCTTTAATAAATAGGCCAGGTGATTCATAATCCAATGAAGTTGACATAGCAGGATTAATGGTCACAATATACTCCTTGTCAACTTCATACCCAAACTTATGTTCTTAAAGCATATAATCTCCAAATAATGACAATAGTAAGTTCATAATTTCACCTAACATGGTACAACTATCTTTCTTACAAATAGAAATGTAATGATCTCTTCCCCAAGGTCTCAAAAGTTTCAGAATTTTTCAAAAGTCAAACTCCATGTCTCTTCTGAGACACAAGGCAAACTCTTAGCTGTTAATCTCTGTCAGAATAAAAAAAAAGTTATATAATCACAAGGTACAATGGCACAGGTTAAATATTTCCATTCCAAAAGGGAAAATGGGGAACTGAAGAAAAACAGACTAGAGCAAGATCATAAGCCAGCATGGCAAACACAAAGTCCTACAGCTCCATCTCTGGAATTTTAGGAACACAGTGGTAACTGTGTTTTCCAAAAGAGGTTGAGTACCCTCACCCTTATGGTCTTGCCAGTTGCAGCACACATAACCCTTCTCTTGGATTGGCTCCACTCATGGCACACAGCTTTCTTTGACAAACATTCCATGTTTCTGGTGTCTCTGACTTCTTGGAGTCTCCCCCAGCTTTGGCTTCATCCCCACAGCTTCCTGCGCTGCCTCCCAGAGCCCCTTGCCTGACTTCCAAGGTCTTCCTTTGAAATCTGGGTAGAAACCTCCTTGACTTCATAACTCTTGAATTCTGCATGCTAGGAAATCCAGCATTATGTAGTTGATGTCAAGTTCCACTGTGAAAAGCAGTAGCCAGATTCCCTGGACCATAGCTACAGCAGTCTATGAGTGCCTAGATAGCTAAGCAGAGTGAAGTGAATACTGGAGAACCAATTCAACCCTTCTTGGGGGCAAGGGTCTCAGGGACTCTCTTTTTAAATGAAAAATTTACACCTTTGCAGTCCAGAGCCTGCAATAGGAGGGGTTTTGCTGATTTCCGAGATACCCTCACGGTATCTTGCTTTTTATTTCTGTGCAAAGCACTTGTTTCTTTCTAACGGTGCTAATTTCTTCAGAAGAGACACCTCTTTACATGTTGTAACCAACTTTAAATGTAGTTTGTCTGGGGTCAAAATTTGTTTTCAAATTTTTCTGTTCTGTCTTTTGGCTCCAATTTGTACCACAAATCTTGCTGAAAGCAGCTATCAGTACCCATGCCATGCCTGAATGTTCACCTATTTTAAATTTCCTCTGCCAGATCAATTACTCAACCTCCATTAATCTTAGTTTCTCACAAAGGCTCTGGACATGGGAAAAATATAAACATTTTTTTTCATCAGAGTATAACACAATGGTGTCTAGTACAACTGCCAAAGTAGTCTTTGATCCCAAGTGAAATTTCCTAAGCCTGGTCTTACCATCTACATTCCCATGAGCATTATGATCTTTGGATCGCTGAAGTTACCCATCAAATTCTGCGTAGAGTTTTCTAGGGATTCTCCAGTGTAGGTACTAACCCTTTCCAAACTCCTCCCTCAAACCAGTTGGAAACACTTCTAAGTCACATGTCACATACAGTTACAGTAATGACCTCACCTCTTTAAGCCCATTTTCTATGTTAGTCATCATTCCTATTTCTGGACACAATACACCAACACGCACAATTTAAAGGAAGTTAGGTTTAGTTGGTTTATGTTTTCAGTCTATGATCAGTTGGCTCCAAGGCAGGTTAACCATGGAGGGAGGCCACAGAGGAAATAATGGGAGGCTTGAAATCAGAGCAGGGCACAGTGCTAGATGAGGCATCATATGTAGTATCTAATGCCATGCCACCTTGACTCACTGAACATACCCAGGCGAATGCTTTACTAATCTGTTAAGCACTTCTTAATCCAATTAACTTGAGATGCCAGGATTAACAGTCACACCCCAATACTCATATACATATTGATTAAAATTGAGTTACATTGACTGAAAAGCCTCTGTGCACTGTGGACCTCTGCTCTGGGAACACAGGGGACATGCTCCCTCTTAAATTTCCTTCAGTATGTATGTATATGTGGAACTCTGTAAATACCTAGATCTTGTCAGTCTCTGTAAACCTTTTGTAGGATGCAAGGCAGGAGAGCCATACACTAATATTCCACTTATCAAATATGAGAAGAAGAATGAAGATACCCTGGCTTACCTTCTTGCATTGCCTGACTTAAGAGAACATGGGACTTCTCTGTGTTACTCTTGCATCTTTTCATACAGATGAACTATTCTGTGCTTCCTCATTTAGTAAAGTTTCTCCTCCAGCTCTTAGAAGTGTTCTATTATTTCAATAAATGTGTTTAATGATGAGAACTTACGATGCTTCCGGGAAGGAGTTAAAGTGTGTGCAAAGGATGATTCTATCCTCCTGCCAGGTACAAGGGAAAGCAATCAATATGTAAATGGATTTTTAAAAAGCAGATATAAAAAATGACTTACCCTTCCTCCAATGGTCTTTGTAGAGATAAGACAATTACATGTGTATTTGATGGTGGTCTGTACAAAGGAAGAGGAATCTTGAGTATAAGGAAAAATTTTCCTACAAACCAAGTCATTTAAATTTCTGGGTAGCCTTAGTTGCTCGTGTGCCTTACTTTCTTCATCTGTATAATGGAATTAAAGATGACATATCTAATTCTTTATTTTGAGACAGGGTCTTAGTGAGTTGCTAAATTGCCATGGCTGGTTTCAAACTTATGATCCTCTTGCCTCGGGCTTCCAGAGTGCTGTGATTAAGGCATACATCACCTATACTTGGCTGATATGCCCAGTTCTAAGGGACTCAATATATATAAAGCTATTATAACAATTCCTAGTTCATGGTAAGCACTATGTAATGATAATATAATGATTTTTATTAGTATTAGTCGTATTTCCTTCAATCTGTTTCTTCCTTGCTCATAGTAAAGTCTTTCTTTAGAGGTCAAGCTATGTTTACTATCTCTTAAAAAAAGTGTATAGGGAATAAAGTAAAGGATTGCTTATGTTTTGAAGCTCATGTTAAAAGTTTTCAGTTGTCTTCAGAAGTGTGTATGCAGAAGATAATGGATATCCATGGCAGACTCTAGGGAAAGGTGAATACCAGAGATAAAATGGTTCATAAAGATCTATCATATTCCACATTAGATTATTTTGTTAATAAAATTTGCAGAGTTGAGGTTATAGTTTATTAGCATGAAGTTAGTAAAAACTGTATGAATACCAACATTATATGTGCAAAGAACACAAGAGTTGAACACATTTAGATTTTTATATCAGCTCCCCAATTGCTATTCTCAAGAATGTTATCTCATTCTTTACAAATACACTCCTCCTCATTTCTTTGACCATATACCTTATTCTTTTCTTCTATATTCACTACCACATCACAGTCAATACAGTCTCCCTGATTTTTATTCCTCAAACGTGCCAGACAAGTTCACATATCAGATCAGTATTTGGTGGTTCATAATATTAGTTTTGAGGAGAGAATATTGCAACTGTGAGGAGAGGGGGTTATTGCTTTGGTGTGGAAAGAAGGCAGCAGGTGGATAAAGATATATAACTTGGATTTATGTCTGTGGAACAAACAAACAAACAAAAACTAGAGAACCAAAGAAAAGGAAAAAATGCTCCAATCCTTCCATTCACCATACTGCCATTAAAGCACCACTCATTAATGAAATTGCACAGAATAGAGAAACAGTGGATACTATCAAACTGCAAACTATTCAGTGCTAGAAAAGCAGTGAGCAGATTTATGCAAAATTACTATAAAAAGTCAGTAAACATTGAAGCAGTTCAGCTGATAAAAATTCCCCCCCAAAAAATCATATAGAGAACTCTAATGCAATACACCAAACTAAATTATACTCTAGTAATTATTTAGAAGTATTGAAAAATATGGTTAAATAAAAATATAAAAACTCAGGAATAAAATGAGAACATACAAGAAGAAATAAAATAATAATTAACTGAATTCAGGAAAGGAATATAAGAAATAGATTAAATAACAAAAATGAAGAGTAAATTAGAAGGTGTCCAAAAGATAAAGGAATGAAATGTGGCTTTTTAAAGGGCATCAATGAAAGAAAAAAATCAGGAGAATAAAAATGAGATTTTAGAAAAGGAAAAAAGATCATAGAGAAACTGAACTGTAAGATGAGTAGAGGATGTCAATATTTACATATCTGCACACCTCAAAAAAGAACCACAAGACCATGGAAGATTATACATATAAAAATCTGTAAGTCAAGAAATAATTAGAAAAAAAATGTAAGACCTGAGTTTGCAACTGGGAAGTGTCAACTGGGTGCCAGGGGAACTTGATCTTGTATCATGAGCTCCAAGATATACAGAGGTAAAATTATGAGACTTTAAAGACAATGCAAACATCCTCCAAGATGATAGGCATAAAGATTATAAAACACAAAGATATTAGTATAACCTGAGTCCTAGGCCAGAGCCTAGACTTTGGGTCCCAACAAATCAAGTCTAGCTATAAACAGCACTGCAAAATGAAACTTGAAAAGTTAGACTTCTTTTAGAGTTAAGCAACTTCTTTAAATTTCTCCTGCTGAATAACCAGCACTCCCTCCTCTCCTCAGCCTCACAGAAGTGACAGAATATGCAGGTGCCAATTCCAGGAGGTCAGAACCCATCTTCCTCTCCCCAAGAAAGAGGAGGATAAGATGAAGATGCTGGAAGTGATAAAGCAAGTGTGAAGAGCTATAGTACCTCTCTGTGCCACCCTACCCCACCCCATTTCTTACATAACAGACCTTCACAGACCTGTATGCAGTGAGGTGGGGATTTGAGGTAAATAGGTCCCTTCATCTCCTTAGACCTAGATTTGAATAAATCTTTTTTTTCCTTTTTACCAAAATAAATGGACTCCTTTGATTTGGTCAGTGGTGAGCAAACAAACCTGAGCATATGAATCTGAGTGGCCAGTAACATGGCCACCTGCCCAATAACCAAATGGAAAAGCTAATGTTGAAAAGCAGGAGAGAAGCTTTAATCAATATAGCTAAATTGGGAAGTCAAGGTGGCTAAGCATCATTAGAACTGTCTTTGGGGTTACTGACATGAGATTCAGATTTGAAGAGAAGATGAGCTGGGGCAGGGGTAGGTGAGAAGTATATGTAATTAAGAAATCTTGGTCAAACTCACCAACTCAGTTCTGGTTGTGTGAGGTGGCTCTGGGGAAGTCATCACTGCCATGAGCTGAGGGGGAATTCAGTTCCCACGTAATATAGGCTGCCCAGTTACACATGGGATACAAGATTGTCCTAATTCAGGTTATACTGACAGAAGCAAAAGGCAGCAATGTGGAGACCTAATTCTGGGCATCTTCTGAGTATTTTTCCTGTTATAAAGGAAACATGTACATTTCTTACTTGTCCTCCATACAGCCCATCTTACACAGGAAGAATTTTTCCATAATACTAAAGCAACTTGTTGCACTTAAACTCTGAGAGAAAGATATATTTCTCCTTAGATTATATCACCTGGAAAGGAATCATAATTCCAAATTTTAGTAGAGAAGATTAAAGAAAGGTCAGCGCAAATACAAGAAAAGTAACCTTAGTGCTGCTAAAATAAAGGCTGCTTTGTATAGGAATGTGCAAAAATAAATTCTACTAATGTAATCAGACGATCCTAATAACAAAGAAACAGAAGTTACGAAGAAAGTGTATGGTGTTACAGGACTGTCAAAGAGGTTTAAAAAAATGTACAGGAGAACTGAAAAAATGGTGAGAGTTTCAAAGTAGAGATTAGCAGAAGGTCAAGCCAAGTTGCTTTTAATTATGCTGAGAAATGAGTGAAAACAATGAATGATTCCGAAGTCCATAATTGGGTTATAAAGTACAAGGTTAATTGTTGAAACCATGAAAGTTGAATTATGCAGTTTTCTTATTTCTACAACAGAAGGTGGATAGTTAAGAGCTAACACAAACTGAATACTGTATTTACATTCTAGCCACCATGCTAATGACTTGATCTTAAAACAAATTCTTCTTAGATCTGCATTTTCAGTTTTATTTTATTGTATGTCCTGGACCAAAATAACAAATTACTTCAAAATTATTTATATCCAAGGACAAAGTGACAAATTCACTTCATATAAAAAGACTTTTAGAGACTTCAGTAGGCTTTACATAAATCTCTGAAAAGTGGATTTTACTGCTAAGAAGCTGAAAATAATTTCAGTAGAACAGTAGTTTCCAAAACAAGAAAGCTGACTATATTATTGTGCTACAACAAACAAACAAACACAAAATTAAAAAACTATTTAAAAACATTTTAAAAGGGGTTGTTGTTCATATACTGTATTGGTTTGTCCTGTGCCCCCACCCCTGCCTCCAAGGCCTCAGCTAATTTGGACGGGGCTGAGTCTGGCATTTGTAATTGGTTTGTTGTCTAGTGCTGGGACTGGTGATGTGAGTGCTGCCCCCACCCAGGAGTGGGGTCGATACACATGGTAAGGGTGAGAGAACATGGGTCTTCCCTTTTGCTCTCTCTTGCCGGGTTCGCATGCCTTGCTGTTTGGCGGCTGCCATGAATGGCTGCCCCACCACATCATGCTGCCTTAGAACCAACTAAGTATGGACTGAACACACTCCAGAATTGTAAGAAATAAACCTTTCCTTCCCCTATTTTGGGTGTCAGGTATTTTGTCTCAGCAACAAGTGAAAAGTAATTAGGACATATGCATATTGAAAACTTTGTGCTGGGAAACAATAGGCCTTGAAACTGTTATAAAAGGAATGACTGAAAAACTCAACAAAAGTAATGACTGAAGAATTTGAGTCTGACTCTTCTATAGAAGAGACTACTTAGAAGCATGACAGTTGTTTAAAAAAAAAAACCTGGAAATGATGCAAGCTAGAAGATAACTGAACTTATTTGTATTTTTCAAGCACAGTATAGTAACTACAGTTGTTTCATTTTTGATTCTTCCATTTTTCTTCAGTACAATAAGGTTATAGAACACAACTTCTAGAATTGTGAGAATCGAGAAAACCTATAAAAGTGCTTAGTGTGTTATTTAACTCATTGTAAATGCTTAATAAACACTAACCTCAGTAAGTAGGATTGAGGTAGATTAGGATTTGACCAGCTGTCTGGCAAATAGGCATGACCTGCTGATCATGGAGATCCAAGACCCATGCACCCAAGTCCTACACCTATGTTATGTTCAGTTCTTCTGGTCTGAGATTAAGCAGGTTTTTAATAGGACAGCCTAGATTTGATGTCAGCCTGAAAAGTGGGGAATACAAAAGATGTCCACCATTAAGCTCTTGGCCACTGTGATCTCCTGTTCAAACTGCAGAGTGTATTTCTTTTTCCTCCCTTTAACAAATGTAAAAATCTCACTATCTTTTGTGCAGTTCTTCATTCAGGGCAGAGAAAAATCTAGAAATTATCTGTATATGGAGCCCCCAGCACCTCAGAATCCTACAAACAGGATGTCCACTTCATAATAACAAGAATCAGGAAGCATGACCAATCACTATACATGAATACTGGCACATGAGTTTTGTGGCAAGCAGCAGGTTCTCCCTAAATATATGATGGACTACATGCATGGACTTTCCAAGGTCAGACTCAGAATCATGCGTGTGAATTACAGGAGCAAAAGTGTTTAACTCAATAAATGCAGTGGAGCCACTTACAGGAATACAGTGGTTTATCATTTTTCAGCTTTCAGAATATCAATGGGCATTTAAGAAAATAGAGGTGACTATCAATTTAATATGCTGAAGTATCATAACAAGTTCAAATTCTCTTTCTATGGCACACTGCACCATAGTTGCTATCTTAACTTTTTGATCAATCCTGGTTAGTCTTTAACTGAATATTACTCATTGATTCAATTTTAATACTAGATATCCCTATCTTTGCACGCTACCTGGTGAGATCATTGTTCAGTTCCATAGCTTCAACAATGATTCATACACTGAGGTAGAATAAAAGAAATAGAAAGGAATCAAGGAAACCAGGATTTTGGAATTGTGTTTTGGAGGGAAAAAATTCTCTGCACCTTCAGGACATAAAAGTTAGTTGCAAGCAGTTTGAGTCCCTCGCAGGGGAAAAAAAGTATTTTAGTGTCTTTAAGACGCAAAGTTTGGCTCTGGACTTGTGCTTTTATGCTGTACTTCTTTCCACAGACCTTATTCTTCAAGGAAGTAGCAATATTAGCAGGCAGTTTCACAATTTCAAACTCACGTAACATGTAACCTGACAGACAATAGTAATACACATCTTAGATGCCCCATCTTGAAGAAACCCCCAAAGCCCCATAAATATACCCAGCTCCAGATCATAATGGCTCTCATTTCTCTGACCACCTGCACCACATTCTTAAGTGTGTTCTTTTAAATTTCTGCCTAATAAATCCCTTTATGCCAATTACTGATAGGTTTTGAAAATTCTTTTTCCATGAAGGAAGTTTGTGAAAATATTCTGAGTAGGGTGAATCTATGTTCCTTATCTTTGTGAAAACCTCCTTAGACCCTGTCCAGTGACACTAAAACCCAAGGTGAGCTCAAGAGCCTAATCAACTATCTACTAAATATATTTATTAGAGTACTAGTTTTGACAACGCTTAATGTAAAGTTATATTCCATAGATACCCTATGCATATCCATGAAGCCAGACACAAGGTAATCCTGTTTTCATTTTACTTCCAAATCCCAACTTCAGGTTCAGTAAGAATACAATCTTAAACAGAATGGTAGCACATGCCTGTAGTCCCAGAACTTGGCAGCCAACACTTGAGCAAGATAACACTTAAGGAATTCAAAAGTGGGGTAGGTGACATAATGAAACCCAAACTGAAAACAAATAAAAACCAAAGTAACATAGGAAGCATTTTCAGATTTTGATACCTGGGTTATGTTTTACCTACTGTTTTGTTGAAGGCATGGTCTATGTCCATATATTATTAATCCTAGTGATGCCAGAGTGGTCTGAATATTGATTTGCTAAATATTCCCAATATATGGAACATATCTTCTAATTATGTACAAAAACAAAGAAGTTTCTTCCATATATGAATAAATCATTTCTGTATAGTTATAAAATTCCTATTTCAGTAAAGACAGCTTATGAAACATGTTAATATTCCTTCTTGGGGGCATCACTGTGATCATCAAGTGGTGGGCAAACTCCATGGCTCAGTGATATTGTCTGTAACCTCTGGGTTTCTACACCTGTTTGTTATGATAACTGAAGTCATTTAACTGAAGTAATTTTACAGTTACAAAGGATTGCTTGTTGTCGTCTTGCTTCCTCCCTGGGTGATATTTACATTATTCCATATACAGAAACTCTTCAGAGTCTGTTGACATGGTAAAGTTGGTTGCTCTCCCTTAAAAAGGCACAATTTTCCATTCTCATTCATCATCTTTAACTGCTGCCACTTAGAATGCTGCCATTTAGTCTGCTTTCAGTAGTTCCTACTCACTCCTGACTCTGTAGTCTATAGTGCCTGTTTCGAAAAAGATAATGGTTACCAGTGGAAACCAGATGACTAACTCATTAGTCCCTTAATTCAATTTTACTAAATCAGTACATCCTGACCTGGCTATTGAGCAGCCTACACAGTCAGGTATGGTCTTAGCAAAATTGTTTTTCATTAGTAGAGCCTTTTCTCATTTTTTTCAGGTTTACAGCTGTGTTCTTGATCATAGCAGTAACTATAAATGTAAAACTAAGTAGGTAAAATAGTTCAAACCTTTATCTCTTATTATTATTACTATAGCTATCTCATTTATTCTTTTACCCTTGATGTCTCCCATACAGAAAAGGCCAAAACATGTTCTGGAAAATGAATGAATATACTGCATACAAGAGACTGCGCTATGAAGCTTGGTGAATAAAAAACCAAGTATATATCTTATTTGGCACCAGCAACTCACAGGTTCAGAGAGAAACGTATTTCACAAATAGCTTTAAAATGTTTTAGATTTTACTATAGCTTGTTTCTATAAAACTGCCATTGCTTCTAGGTTTTCTTTTCAATGGAATATACTTTCACAAATTTCTATACTGTGTTTTAAGAAAAGTAGGCACCTCCATAATTATGAGATTGCTGAGTTAGTGTTTGGAACTCTCCATGTGAACCAATGAGTGTAAGGAGATGTGTGTGTGTATGTGTGTGTGTGTGTGTGTGTGTGTGTATAGTTAGTGTTGTAAACTGTAACCCATTGAGGCCTGAAGCCCAAGTCTGTTCAGAAAGAATGTAACCAATTTTGACATCATGTTACAGATAAATAAGCATTGAAAAATAAACCAAAGAAGCATAGAGAAGCATAGTACATGCTACCTTTAACTTTTTGTAAACCATATTTTATGGATAACCTCAGTTTTACCAAAAGGCTGATATATTTCAATATTTTTAAAACATCAGTGTTATTAATTTTGAGTTGGAGAGGTAACCTAACCAACTACCATTGTGTTTGGTACTACAAGATAGACCTTTCAATAAAATTATTGAAATGCAAAACAAATTTTAAAAAACAAATACTGTCAAAATAGAAGAAAGGAACAGATCTAGTCTGAGTTTTCTGAAAAGATTTCATAGAAGATACATAGGTTAGTTGGGTTTTCAGAAATGCACAGGGCTTTAAAAGGCAGTTACACAGACAAGGGCAGAATATTGCTGAAATGGAGAATGTTGGTGAAAAGCAGGAAGGAAAGAAAGAAAAACAAAGAAGACACATTTAGGGGAAATACATATATCTGTGGGATTAGAGCATATGTTATATATTCATATTCACATGTAAAGATACACAAAACACATTTAACAATTAACATTCTAATCCAACTTACTTTAAAATAAAATTTAGCACCATTATGTTGATGTTTAATTTCATCTGGAATCTCTGTAACTATAGCTATGATGACATCTACTAAGTAATGAAGTACTTCTGATAGGCAAGAATGGTGTTAACTTATATTTATCACATCATTTTAATATTAGTCAAACTTTTTAAGACATATACATATAATTCCACTTTGAGTACAAAGCTTAACAAAATTAAATATCTTCCCTAAGTCAAAATAATTCTAAATGAGAGCAGGATTCAAGTCTAAGTCTGGTTGACTGCATAGTCTTTGACAGATATTTCTATAGTGGCAAGACACCTCTGTCCTAATAGTAAAACATCAGAGATACAGATGTCATACAAACATGAGAGATACTCATGACTAGTAAGGTTTGCATATATGCAAAGTAAGCTGGTTAGCCTTCATTTTCCAAATGCCATATGAAATTTACCCTTTCACTGAATCATCCTCTTTGTCTTAGCAACTTGACTCTGAGGAAAAATACCTGATATCTGCAATGGAAAGAAGGAGAGGATTATTTTGGCTCCCAGTTTCAGTTTATAACCAGCTGGTTTCCAAGGCACAAACAGAATGGCGGAAGGACACAGTAGAGGAAAAGGTCTTAACCTACGGCAGCCAGGACACATAGAAAGAAGGAGGAGCCAGGGAGGAAAATACTTTCCCTGGTCACTTCCCTAGTGACCCAACTCCAACTAGTTTCACTTCCTAACAGCACACACAACTACTAAAGTCATAGATGGATGAATCCACTGCTAAGTGTAGTATCCCTATGATCCAGTCACCCATAAACTTGTGAGAGACTTTGGGGGACAATTTAGATCTAAATAATAACATTCCACCTCTAGGCCACTCAAAGCTTACATCCATTTCATTATGCAACATGCATTTAGCTCATCTCCAGGAGTCACCAAAGCTTTACCAGTTCCAGCATTGCTGAAAAGTCGAAGCTCAAGTTCTCCTCTGAGACTCAAAGCAAACTCTTAGCTGTGAAATTTAATTATCTCCAATATACAATGACACAGAGTAAATATTCTCACTCCAAAAGGGAGAAATAAAGGATTAGAAAAAATTGAACTAAAGTAAAACCAAAACCAACAGGGTAGCAATGAACCCCACAGCTCCATGTCTAGCACTTATGGCAGGTTTTGGTGAGATGTGAACTCTAAAAAGGCTTGGAAATTTTTGTGTCTACAACATTGCTGATGGCTGCATCCCTCTTCGCTCTCTCAGAGCTATTTTGGTTTTCCTTAGCAGACAGCCCATGTTCCCGGCATTTCCAACTGCCTGGCATCTTCACTTCACTGCTGGCTTCTCTCGCACAGCTTAACACATTGCCTTCTTACGGACACACTGCCTGGCCTCTGTGATCTGACAGTTCTTATATTCTGTGTGCCAATAAAACCAGTATGTGAATGACATCAAGGTCTTCTGCCAGTCCTAACGGTAGTCTTGCTCTCTTGGATCAAAGATGCATAAGTCTCTTGAATCCCTGAATGGCTGAGCATTGTGAAATGAACCCAAAGAACTGATTCCTTAGGAGGCCTTCATAAGCAGGGCACCCAAGGACTGTCTTCTCAAATGAAGGCTTTATATGCTGCATACATGACCCTGTGAAATGTGGGATCTTGGTAATTTCTGAGATGCTTTTAAACCACCTTTCTTTTCATCCTAATGCAAAGTACACGGCTACTTTTTAATGATAATCTTCTCAATAACCATGCTCTTGTTTGCCCCAACTTTGAAGGTACTTCCTTTCTGACGAAACTAAATTTTCACATCTGCTTTTTGCTTCTTATTTTCACTGCAGATCAGGCTAACAGCAGTGAGCAGTACCCCTGCTACAGCCTGAATCTTCAACTGCTTTGAAGTGTCATCCACCAGATTAATTAGTCCAACATCTTTAATCTTAGTCTCCTGCACAGTATCAGGACACGGACCAAACGAAGGCTATTTTTCTATGAGAGTGTAACACACATGGCCTCAAGTCCACCTGTGAGTGCAGTCCTTATTCCCAGTAGAAACCTTCTCATCCAGACATTTACCGTCTGGATTCCTGTCAGCACTCTGGTCTTCTGAGCTCCATCCAGTATCTTGAATCAAGTTCAGTTTAGAGGATTCTAAGGCTTCTTTAGCTGACATCTCCAAACATTTCCAAAGCCCTACCACAAAGCATTTCCAAAAGATTCTGAACCACATGGTTAGGTATAGTCACAGCAATGACTTCACTTCTCGGCTAACAAAATCTGTCTTACCATCTTTCCTATTGAGGGGATAAAACATGTAACGCCCACAATTTAAAGAAGGAGGTATTTATTTTGATCATCTGGCTTCAAGGCAGAAACAGGATTGAAATGGGACATGAAAAAGGAAAATATGCTCAACTCACAGAAGCAAGGAAGCAGAAGGTGAAGACATGGGATGGGAAGAACAGTATACTTTTGCAAGTCATGATCCCAATAATCCATCTCCAACCAGACCCATTTCCTAACAGCACATTTAGCTACTAACTAATCAGTGGATGAATCCACTGAGTACAGTGCTCCCATGATCCCATCACTTTCTACACACAAGAGATTTTTGGGAGACATTTTAGACCTAAACCATAACAGTGCTTTCAAGTGTTGTAGTACTGTGGTTATTTTCCTGACTTAAACACATGTTTTGCTAATGTTAAAAAATAACATTTTACTAAAACCATTTATTTATAAAGTTAACCAGAAACATTCTACAAAAATTGTTATATCGCAATTGAATGTCAAATCAAGAAATGTGACCTTTATTGAACAACTATCTTTTGGTGTTTTCAGTGTATGCAGTTAAAAATAAAGACAGGAGAAAAATAAAGAAGAGGAACTCTAGTTTATATTTGTTTGATGTGATGTGTAGTTATTACTGTTCAAATTCTATCTGGGTGTTATCAGCTGGAGATCTCATCTAGCTATAAACTTTATTGCTAAAACCATAAATTTTAAAGAAATAGAAGCATAGCCTGTAATGTACTCCTGGAAAAGTATTTTCAATGGAGATTGACTAAAGACTGAATCTCTAACACTTTAACATACTACTTGTACTATCAGGGAGAAAAGACCAATTCTATCAGTAGTAGAAAAGAAACTAGTTTATTGTAAGTCTAAATTCATCACTAAACCCTCCAATTTCATGGCTAAAAAAATGTGTGTTCATTTGCATTTGCTATCATACACATTTGTGAGATGGATATTTAAATTGAAATCTATTCCATTCTGAATGGAAATGAGATGTCAATATCATGAAGCCATTATAGAATTCTGCTTTGAAAATAGTACCATACTGAGTCAGTTACTCATTCAAAGCCATAGAGGTGTGTGTTGTGGGAATTAATGTTGCTGAAATGAAAACAGCATATATCCCTCTGGGAAAAGCTCTCTTTAATTTCCTATTCAAAATAATGCTATTAGGAGATATTCATTATGCTTGCCTCAAAACTGTATTCCAAGTAGTCTCTGTGGAGTAGTTTAAAAAATAATAGAATTTAGCTAGCACTACTCTCTGCTGGAATAAGTCAAGGTCACCTCTGGTACTGGAATATACTATATATGAAGATTGTGCAGAAACATAAAGAATAAAAGATATGTGTGTCTCTGTAAATAAATTTATGTGGATATATAAGTATACTCAAATTCGCATATTGATCTAAAGTCATAACTGGATTTCTCAGTGGACATTTTTTATTTTGTCTTGGGATACAACAAAGTAGTTTCCAGTTTCTTCTTTAGCTACTGCTATCAAAGTAGGACTAAAGAAACCCCCACATTCATTGGTATACAAATCTACTTGGAATAATCAGGTTAAAGTTTCATAATATGACTTTTATTTAGCAAGAAAATAGCTCACGAAAACTGCCTTCCTATTTAAAGATGTATGAAATAAGAACTTTAGATATATGTCTTCAACCATCAGGCTGCTAAAACAAAATATTTTAAACAGGGTAGCTTTTAAATGACAAAAATTATTTCTCACAGACCTAAAGGCTCAGAAATTAAAGTCAGCAATTGGTGAAGTGGTAAGGACCCATTTTCTGGTTCACAGCTTTGAGCTATATCCTAACATGATGGAAAGACATACTAATCTCATTCTTGAGGGTTGCCCCATCATTAACTAAACACCTCCCAAAGTCCCTACCTTCTTCTACCATCACCTTGGGGGGCACAGTTTCAACATATGAAGTTTGGAGTGAAGAGAAAACATTCAAATCTCAGCAATATGGAATTTGTTCAATAATAGAAATGAGTAATGCCAATTTGGATTGATGCTAAAATATCTACAACTTTAAGTAAGAGTTACCAAATCATACAAATAATCCTATGCACAATTTTTGATGCCATGAATCTTGGAGTGAGGTTAATAAATAATTTCTACTGTAGATCTTTCTGCAAGAATCTATTCATGACTCTCTTTTTCTCTAGTATTTCAGTCTTTATGCTGAATTCTAAACCTCAAACTACATGTATGCACAGATCTCCCCACCTTTAAAACAAAACAAAACAAAATTTCTTTTGACTCTACTTATTTTTTGAAGCTACTATCTTGGAGACAAGATAGTGCTTTCTTGAATATAATGACAATGCATTTGAATTGAACACTGTTGTATAATTTTCAAAATATTATTGCATAATTTCACTCTAATCCCATGACCTTATCCAGTTTTTCCTAGCGTTTTTATTTTCTGAATGAAAAAGTGACATTCAGAGATGAAAAATTCTATACTTTTTCAACACTGCAAAGCTTGTGAAAGATCAAATCAGTGCTTTAACATTAGCTTTGCTTATTTTCAGTAGTTGTACATATGTTCACACACTAATGAATTAGGTAGTATTGGGAGATCATATTTAAAGAACAACATAAACTGATCTAATAGCATTTCATGAAGTCTATGTTTCTCATTCAAAAATAGGAAGGATTTGTCAAAGACTTTGCTGAAATAAAGGAAAGATTTTGCTGAAATTCAGAGACATTATAAGGACAATTACCTAATTCATTGATCTAGTAAGATCAAATAATGAAATGGGGCTGGGTGTTTGTTGGTTGTCTCATGTTGTCTCCTATGATCCCATTTCTCTTGCAGAATATTCCCAAAACAAGGGTATGCCTTCTAGGATTTCCCTGGGCCGGGTGTCACATTCACTACTATGTTGTTTATGGAATGTATTTCTCATTTTTAGTTCTTGATAAGAAGAGAATCTATTCTTCTAGTGGTTTCTAAAGCACCTTGATTTTTGTGAAATCTCATTTTAATTGCAAGCCTTTCATTGTGTATTCCAGGAATAACTTCTTTAGGAAATGAAGATTAATTTATTATATTATTTAGCTTTTATTCTGATAGTTTTCTCAGTTATGCTGTCCTTTGCAGATACTTACAGAGTATCTACATTGCAACAGCCACTGCTGGCTCTGGGAACATACCGGCCTTCATAATTTCCAGTTGTTAGTCAACAAAACATCTCCTTCAGGTTCTGCACTGTTTTAACTAGAAGATGAACTTTCCTGATGAAAGACATTCAAGTAAAAGAGAAACTGTACCATTTATTCATGTATCATACCCACAATTTCCTCATCAAAAATTTTAAGTGCATACTCTAAGCATTCAAACTTACTCCTCATAGCTTTTTTATTCCTTTTTTTCTTTTTCTGTGCTTGAGCACAGGTCTTTTGTTATCTGAAACTTTTGAAAGCATTCATGTACCCTTCCACTTCTTTCACACTGGTCAGTTCTACTTAGAAGAGCTCCCTGGAAAACACACTGGT
Source organism: Dasyprocta punctata (assembly GCA_004363535.1). NCBI lineage: Eukaryota > Metazoa > Chordata > Mammalia > Rodentia > Dasyproctidae > Dasyprocta > Dasyprocta punctata. The sequence continues at coordinate 20,523 of RJWM01015471.1, forward strand.
TACTAATGACTTTCTTGATACTAGTCAGGAGGATATTTATAGTGTTAGATGTTTTGTTTTCAGAGGCTTCTATTTGTTCTAGTTATTTTAATTAAGATCTTTTTAATTTTTTAATTTTTTTTTTGGGGTCCTGGAAATCGAATTCAGGACCTTGCACTTGCAAAGCAAGTGCTGTGCCATTGAGCGATATCCTTGGCCCTTTAATTAAGATCTTACTATTTTAATTTTTGGTTTTGTAGTTTTCTGTGCTATTCTTAGCTGGAAGAAACTCTAAATGGCACTATCTAGTTCCCCCAAACTCCCCTTCACTTACATAATGTTCTTTCTCATATTATTATGTGTATTATCTGTATTGTCCTATAAACTCAAGTTTTCACTGAAAAAATATATTTGCATATAAAATATCTTTATATATCAGTAACATAATTTTTATTGTTTGCTTAGGTTTGCACTGCATGAATGCTACAAAATTTACTTAATGAAACTGCTATTGTCAAAGATTATTATGTATTATCATATGTATTGAAATGTTGCAGTTCAAATAATTGTGTGTGTACTCACTTTTTTTTAAAGCATAGATGCCCAAAATCATTTCCAAGACCATGAATAAGAATTTCTGAAAGTACTTTCTTCACATTCTCACAATTATTCACCCTAATATTTACCAATATTGCTGTTATAAACTTCCTGTTCATTTTTATTTCTATCCATTCAACAAAAGTTTATTTGGCACCCACTATCTAAATATAAGAGATAGAGGGATAAATGATGTAGAAAATGTTTCTGTTATTTTGGAACACACATTTAATAAGGCATGGGAGATGATAATCATGTATATATTAGAAGTTGATATATTCCGTAAAGAAAAACTGAGGAAGTGGTTGATAAGCTTCAATCTTCAGAAGAGTCTAGATTCTTTCTGTAATTATTCCAGGTTATTATAATTCTGAGTGAAGATCCTATATATTATCAAACATTCTGCTTTTTAATGAGTTAATCCTGATATCTAGATAGTTGATATGTCCATAGTTGCAACAGTATGATTGTCTATGTTGGTACATCACCTATTTCAGAAAATTTTTCTCTATATTTTTCTATTGCACAGATCATCTGAAATGAGATATTTCACCATTAATAACTTTATTTATACCAAATTATATGAAATATAATGAAAATATCCTTTATTAATATTTCAATCAGATTGTGATCCCCATACAGAATGGTACTGTTTTCTTCTTGGTATTTCCATCCTTCTTTTCACATGGGTTTTATTCAGCAGGACCTTGCTAGACAGCTCTCTCTGCTACACAGTTGTCAATAAAATTTCTTGATCCTACTTGCCACTATCCATGTTATTTCTTCAGAATATAACTGCCTGTTGGTTGGTGTAAAAATATATTCATTGACTGTTCATGAATATTAATAGTCATCTACTAGGTAAGGCTGAACTACTGTAGCAAGCAAAAGCAAGTTTGTCTACCTTCAAGGGCACTTATTTTCCAACAAGAGATAGAGATAGACAAATGCTAACAGTTTGGGAAGTACTATGAACAACAATAACAACAACAAAAAATAATGGATACTGAGGATCATAAAGAGAGGACTGCTTTTCCAGGTAGTGTTATTTAATCTGATACCTGAAAAATGAGAAAGAGTCATGGCAAATAAGGATTAACTAGAGTTAAAATGTGTGAATGATGGAAAGAAATACTTGGAGAGCCAAGAATATGTACAAAGGCCGGTGGCTGTGGAACAATAGGGAAAAGTTACTTGAGATTAAGAACAAGTAAGCATCAGTCAAACCAAGTCAATGTTAATAGTTAGAATTTCATTCTACATACAAACGTAAGTCATTGAAGATTAGTGCACAGTGACATTATTTTTTTTTATATTTTAAAGGACTATTATGACTATCATTCTAGAGTGCATTGAAAGAGGGACAAGAAAGAAACAACACCAGTTAGGAGGCTAATAAAAATTGTCCAAATGGGAGATACTAGAGTAGACCAACTCATGGTATTGCAGATAGAAAAGTAAATCTAATGGAGACATAATATGAAAGAGATTTGATAAGATATTAAAGGATTGGATTTTAATATGGGCATTCAGGGTGAGATCCGGAATAAGCATCAGGTTTCTAGCTTAAATGAATAAAAGTATAGATAATCATACCTTTCATTATGGGGTGGAAATATAAAATATCAAGAATTCAATTTTACTTACAAGATTTGAATTCAGACAAGAGACCTAAGATAGAGAATTAAATCTGATATTTATCTCAGTACAGAAATAGAAGCAAAGGAGATAGGGGAAAGCAAACTGAGAAAGAGCAGCCGGAAGCACAGAAAAATCCCTAGAACAGTGTTGCAGGAAAAACAACAACAAAAAAAGAATACTATGTCTCTCCATGATGATGAAGAAAGATAAGAACAGAAAGCTGTCCTTTAATTTGTAAGGGCAGACATTGTTGGCAAATTCAACAGGATGTCTTTCTGGAGAGCTGTGAGAGGGGCATTAGATGATAGTAAGATTCAACACGAAGTCATTTTTTGGTCTCCCTTTAAATAATGTCTTAACATAACAATCCTATGTGTGACCAGAATAGCAGATATTCAGATTTTCAGTAGAGAACTGGAATAGTGTCACAGACCAAGAGAGGGATCACTCCCAACAGATTGCACTTAATGTGAAAAATGGGAGCTTCTTTGATCCGTGAAAGAAGACTAACGTTTCAAATTTTACAAGCCCCTCTCAAGTCACTTAGCACAAGCCAAAATGGCATGAACCATTTGCTTCTACTGTTCCAATAATTTAAAAGACTTGTGACATATGGAGGCTATCAAGTCAAAGACACAATGTTAAAAATAAAGTTGTACCAAAGGTGGTATATATGTGGAAACGACAGTAGGAAATGGTACTAAATATCTTTGTTAAGAATCTATCACATCTCTGCATTTTCCCTGACGCCCTTCAGCATCCTATGAAATGAAGCTTATTAAATTCCAGCAAACTATAAGGTGTTCTACTAGTACCAGTTATCATCAATATTATTCTATTCTAAATCATTGTTAATCAAAGGTCAAAGACTAAGTTTTGGTAATATATATATATTAAAATGGCATAAACATACATACAACTTACAGGAATACATATAGTAGAATGCAGCTAGATAATATGCTAATATTTCAGATAAATATTATTATTCTGATATTTCAGATAAGTTGAAAAATGGATTCAAATTTACAAATTTTGCATTAAATCAATCATTAAATCATTGAAACAGCATTCTGTTCTCAAGTAGTTAAATATTTATGCTTCTTCATTGTCTCTTACAACTGTTAATGTTTCTGGATTAATTCATATATTTCAGCAATTTCAAATTTCATTAGAAATAATGTTCAGCTAGTGTTATACCATTTTTTTGCTTTTTGTTTTCTAAATATTTTAGAGGGATATTCTAAAAGTATAGAGGTCTTTTTTTCCAACTATTACTTTTCTAAATGTATTTCCTATAAAAGAGAAAAATCAGTATAAGGAATTGTGAGGAAAGGCCGCCATCGTGTGGTCAGAAACTAATAATACATGAAAAGTAGAGAATCAGTCAATTTTCTAAATTCCTTAAACATCCAGAATCTTACTGAGGAGTCGTACATGCAGAGGGTAAAGCCTGGCAGAATTAACACAGTGCGAGTACCGATATGCTGTCTGCCACCTAGTGGCACAGCCTGAATTTCCCAGAGGTAACTATTGCAATATGCTCAACTTTAACTCATTTTCTGTCCTTGTTGTTTCTAGCTTAGGGTATTAGAAAAAGTCAAACATTCAAACTGCATCACTGGGAGTTATTTTTTCTCTTATTTTTCCTCACATCTATTCCTATGTATAAATTATCACCTAGCTTTATTACTTAACTGCTTCAGTATTTTTAACTTTCATCATATCTTACTAATCTTGCTATATTCCATGTCATGTTTTACCTGGATTACTGTTCCTATTAGTATCAAGTCCATTTCCCTTCTTATTATCCCTACCTCAACACACACACACACACACACACACACACACACACACGATATGCAGTGCAATATGACCATCTTGCTCTTCTATTTAATTATTACTATTGGATTGACTTACCACTAGAAAGTAAGGAGACCTAAGGGGTAAAATGTTTTTAGAACAGTAATTTGGAGTTTGTTAGTTTCATAATTATCCCCTTTACTAACCTTGCCATGTATATCAAGGGATGCCTTTTAAAATGAAAATGGGTAGGAATCGTTATATTGTGTGGTGAACTGAATCTAAACAGTGTTTCGTGCTATTAGACTAATATGACAGCATGACTCATTAATTCTTTATTTAATGAGAAGCCTAAGGCCAATGAATATTTAAATAACACAGTGAAAGCACAAATCTAACTGCATGTTATAGGTGAGGACTGGAACTTAGTTAATGTTTGAAAATGAAATAAACCTTAGATAAATACTTTAATCAAGACCACATTCACACTTTAATGAGAACAAAATTACTAATATTTGTAAGAATTATGTATTTGTAAATAACTTTTAGATGGCTTTATCTTGAATTTTTAAGCATATATGATGTATACAATGCCTTAAAGTTTTACATGACTATATAAAAATGTAGAATCTTTAATTTCTCACAACAAAGCTTTAGTTCTCACAATAATCAATAAATCTACTAAAGATCTTTTCCATGTAGGTAACAATTTGGGATATATTTCACTGCATTCCTCCATCTTGAGACATGGATGTGTTTCTTTTTAAAAATAAAACTTTTATCTGCTTTCTTAATGTCACATTATTTCCTACATGAGTTTTCCACGACTCACATGACTTTATGCTGTCAGAGTTTCTATCACACTATGGCAGCAAACTTCAATTTGTGTAACAGTTTTGGAAGTAGGGCCATTTAACAATGTGGGTCTTCTTATCCATAAACAAGGGATATATTTCCATTTTCTGATATCCTTTTGATCACTTTTTTCAGAGTTCTGTAATTTTCAATGTATATAGATCTTTTATTTTCTTTGTTAACTTTTTCTGGGGTGAGCACCAGGAATTGAATTAGGGACCTTGTGCTTGCCAGGCAGGTGCTCTGTCACTGAGCTATATCCCTGCCCCTTCACTGTTAAATTGATTTCTAAGTGTTTCCTTTTTTGGATGCTACTGTGAAGAGGGTGGCCTCCCTAATTTCTCTTAGCGAGTTTGTTATTTGTGTACTGGAATGTCATTTGAGTGTTAACCTTGTATTTAGCTACACTACTCAATTTGGTTATTAATTCTAGAAGTCTTTTGGTGGAGGTTTTGGTGTCTTCTATGTAGAGTATCGTATCATCTTTGAATAATGATAGTTTAATTTCTTGTCTATCCTTATTCCTTTTGTTTCTCTCTCTTGTTTAATTGCTCTGGCTAATGTATCCACAAATATATTGAATAGTTGTCTTGCTCCTGATTTTAGACTGAAAGCTTTCAGTTTTTGTTCAGTATGATGTTAGTGCGTCATTAATGGCTTTTATCAGATTGAGGTAAAGAACATCTATTCCAATTTCCCATAGGGTTTTTTTTCATCATGAATGACTGTTGGAATTTATCAAAATATTTTTCTGCATCTATTGAGATGATCATGTGATTTTTGTCTTTAGCTCTGTTGGTATGGTCTATTATGTTTACTGATGTGTGTATGTTGAACCATTCCTGCATTCCTGGGATGAATCCCACTTGGTCGTGGTATATAATCTCCTTGATGACTTGCTGCATTCTGTTTGCTAGTATTTTATTGAGGATTTTTGTTAAATCTATGTTCATTAGGGAGATTGGCCTATAGTTCTCTTTTTTGGTTAGGTCTTTCTCTGGTTTTGGTATCAGAGTAATTCATGTCTCCAGGAATGTGTTAGCGAGAATTACTTCCCTTTCAATTTCATTAAAGTGTTTGAGGAGTGTTGATGTTAAATCTCTAAATTTCTTATAGAATTCAGCCATGGATCCATCAGGACCTGGACGTTTCTTTGTTGGTAAGATTTTAATTGTATTTTCAATATCATTAACTGATACTGGGTTATTCAAAACTTTTATATCTTCTGATTCAGCTTTGCTAATTCATGTTTCTAGGCATCTGTCCATTTTGCTTGTTTTTAATCCTATGTAAGTAAAGATTTTCAAAGTAGATATTGATAATCTTCTGATTTTGCACAGGATCCATAGTGATTTCATTCTTTTTGTTTCTTATTGCATGAATTGGAATTTTCTCTCTTTTTATTGTTAAGGTTGGCTAGGGGTTTATCAATTTTATTTATTCTTTCCAACAACCAAATCTTTGATTCATTAATTTTTTTTTTTGGTCTCAATTGTGTTAATTTCTGGTCTGATCTTTATAATTTCCTGCCTTTTATGGGCTTTGGGCTTGATGTGCTCTTTTTTTTCCCCTAGAAACTTGAGTGCAGCATTAGGTTGTTTATTTGTACTCATTCTGTTTTCCTGATATGAGAATTCACTGACACAAATTTCCCTCTTAGGACTGCTTTCACTGTATCCCACAGGTTCTTGTAAGTGTATTTGCATTTTTGTCCAATTGTACATCTTGTTTATTTTTTTCTTTAATTTCATTTGTGACCCATCAGTTGTTCAGAAGGGTGTCATTTAATTTCCAGGTGTTTATCAAGTTTTTGCAATTTCTTTTGCCATTAATTTTAAATCTGATTGCCTTATGGTAAGATAGTACGCATGAGATAATTTCATTTCTTTTGTATTTACTTAAACATGTTCCATGGGCTAGTATATGATATATTTTAGAGAACGTCTCACAGTAACTAAGAAGAATGTATATTCTGAGGCTGTTGGATGAAACATTCTGTAAACATCTACTAAGTCCATCTGTTCACAGTTTTGGTTCAGTTCTGTTATTTTATTTATTTATTTTTTTGCTGACTTTTTGTCTAGTTAATCTATCTCTTTGTGACAATGGGGTATTAAGATCCTCTGTGACAACTGTGTAATTGCTTATTTGATTTTTCATGTGTATTAATATTTGTTTTATATAGCTGGGTGCTCCTGTAATTGCTGCATACCTATTTATGATTTCAAGCTCTTTCTCTTGAATTTTTCCCCTAACAAGTACATAGAGACCTTGTGTAATTCTTTTGATCATTCTTGCTTTGAAGTTCACATTATCTGCAAACAGATAGCTCCTCCTACTTTTTTCTGGGTTCCTATTCCATGGAGTATTGTTTTCCATCCTTTGACTTTTAGTTTATGAATTTCTTTTTGAATCAAATGTTTATGGTATACAGAATATTGTTGGGTCTTGTTTCTTGATCCACAGATCTGCTGGTCTGTTTCTTTTGATTGATGAATGGAGGCCATTTACATTGATTGTAATGACTGAATGTATTGGCTTATCTTTGCCATGTTATATTCCTGCTGTTTGTTCCCTACTTTTTGCCTTTGTTTAATTGTTTGCCCTGCTTGGTGGTTTCTTTCAGTTACTGTTGGAATTGTGCTCATTTTTGTCTCTGTCTAGAATATCTTTCAGTACACTTTGTAGTACTGATTTGGTGGTCATGAATGCATCCAGCTGTTCTTTGCCACGTAACTATCTTATTTCCCCATTAATTTTAAAACATAGGTTTGCAGGGTCCATCAGTCTGGGCTGAAAGTTGTCTTCTTTCAGGACTTGAAATACTTCACTCCAAACTCTTCTTGAATTGAGAGTTTGTGTCAAGAAGTCTGTCATAATTGTGATGGGATTTCCTCTATAGGTGATCTGTTTCTTTTCTCTAACAGTTTTTAATATTCTAATCTTGTCCTGAATTTCTGGAATCTTGATTATTATGTCTGGGTCTAGAATTATTTTTGTTATAGCTAATTAGACTTCTGTATGCCTCATTTATCTGTATGTCAGATTCTTTTCCCATACTTGAATAATTTTCTGCTACTACTTCTGTAACTAATTTTTTGTGTCATTTGTGTTGACTTCTGTTTTTCATTGACACCAGTAATTCTTATATTATTTTACTTTGTGTCATCTTGCAGCTGTCAAATGGTATTTCCTCATTTTTTGTTATTTTCAGAAGCTCTTTCCTTTCATGATCAGTAGTCACAATCCTGTCTTCAAGGTCTGAAAATCTGTCTTCAGTTTCATTCAAGGAGTTTTGCCAGCTTTCAATGGAATTTTCAGTTTTCTGGATATCTGTTTGAAACCATTTCATGCATTTTGTTCTTTCCTATATTAATCATTTCTATCCTCTTCCTATCATCATGTATTTTTTTTTTTATTTATCTCTACTCTAGATTTGCTGAAAAATTCCTTTATAAATGCTGATTTCTCTTTTTTTAACCTGAGAGATTATTTTGACCTGATTTTCTCTTTGGTCTCATGGATTTGTTTCTTTATTTCAGTTGCTATCATTTCAGAAATTTTAAGTGTTTGTCTTCCAATTTATTCTATGTTGATGTCTCCTGGGCTTTTTCTGGGTGGGCTGGAGGTCTGAGATTGCATTTTGGTTTTTTGTCTTGTCATTTTCTATTTCAATTATTTTTTATTTTGTTTTCTTTGATGATTCTTGTGAATTTTTGTAGTAGGTAGTTACATCTCTAGTATCAAGGTCTCTCTATAAAAAGTCTGTTCTTCAGGGATGTCTTCTTTGTGAAGATTGTTACTTTGTGTCTGTTACAAAATCCCACCTCCCAATTAATTAAGAATGAAATGCTGTTATCTGTTTGGCTCAGTCCCTGGTCCTTTGGTGTAGCACTAAGGTGAGGTTATTACTCCAGAGTTTCCCAGTATTTCTACAGAAGGGAGGACAACTGATTGCAACAGATATGACATCCCAGCTAAAGTAGTAGAATTAGCATAACAATAGCATCAAGCACAATTTAGAAACTAACAAACTGTGATAATTACTGATTACAAAAACCTTCTTCAGATCACAGGACCAGAGTCAATAGTTATGTAACAGAACCAATTGTAAATCAGAAGTTTGTGCAAAGTGATTCCCTTTGGTAGAGTGGTTTTACCCTATGGTGGGAAATTTAGGGAGAATAGTGTATAAAATAAAGATAACTGACAAGGAAGTAGAAGCAAGGCTGGTGGAAAAAGGATGATCATGCAAGGTTTAGGAAACTAGAGAAGGAATAGAAAAAGAAAGAATGAAGGAGTATCTGAGTGATTATCTGAACTCTATGTCTTGGTTTGGGTGATGGGATTAGTTTTCTGTTGTTAGAGTTCTCTCCCGCCATTTAGAAAAGAGATAAAAAAAGAGCAAAAGAAAAGAAAAGAAAAGAAAAGAAAAAAGAAAGAGAAAGACAATTGAGAGAAAAGAGCCAGTTACCAAGCCCTCAACTCTTCCTAAGCAGGCTGCCCATTCCACAGAGTCCTCAGTCACCTGTTGGCTCACAATGTTATTGTTACTTCAGGCTTTTCACACTGCTAGTCTTGCTTGTCCATCGTGGGCACCTTAGATTGGATTGTACCATGTCACTGGGGTTCCTTCTGGTCTCTGGGCCTTCCCAAACAGTTCATTTCAATTGTGGCAGTAGTGAAGGGAGGAGTTACCCTTCTCCAGAACAGCTCACCTGGGTTCCCACAGTGGCAGAGAGGTAACAGATTTTTTTAAATAATCTGTTTATGGACATACAAGCTGCTTCAAAGATTTAGCTCCTATGAGTTGTGCTACTTTTAACATGGACACACATATATCAGTGTAATATAATTTCTTTAACTTTTCTGGGAAGATACCTAGGCATTACAATAAAGCAAACACTTCTGATTCTTTCTCAAGTAAACTTTGAATAAGTCCTTCATATAAAAATGTATTTTTAAAAGAGTTTTACCCTTGATTCTCTGACAATTTATTATCACTCACTACTTTTACTTCCTTGTGGCATCAAACACATTTTCTTTTCCTGTAGTAAAGTTCCAGTTTTCACTCTGCTACTTTTGTCTTGAGTTGCTCACTTCACAATTCTATTACAGATGTAGTGACAATTTCCTATGGCTTCTCATGATTAATTTCATGCATTTAAGGTAATAATGTAACCTCAGAATTAGTAAATGTTGTCTAAATTTCCTCATCTAAAATGGGGATAATAATAGCAGTTGCTTCCTAAGATATTTTTCATGAGGATTCAGTTAGTTACTATATGCAAGATGCCTAAGAGTCAGTATCATTCACAGTCAAGTGTTCAGTAGATTTTTAAGCATTATAATTATCATTGAGTCAATTCAGCATCACATGACCTTTCTGCCATAATAATCATGACTAGTATGTGTAGACTATTCTTTGAAATCACACAGTAAAAATTTTGGGAACCTTTATCTTCAAATAAGTGTATTTTTTGCAGCAGGGTAAGGTGGCACACGCTGGTAAACCAGACACTCAGATGCTGAGGCCGGAGGATCACCTCAAATTTGAGACCAGCCTGGGCTACACAGTGAGTTCAGGGTCAGCCCAAACTACATCGTGAGATACCTTCTCAAAAATGACAATGAAAAGAATATTTTTTATATTTTATTTCTTCTTTCAACTAATGTTTCCTATATTAAATAACTTGATTTTCTATAAAAGACTTTTAGTTCTTTTGAAAAATGAAGTTTTAGGGCTTCAGACATTATTTCTGTAAGACAAGCATGACTCTGATCATTTTAAAACATTTATGTTAAAATTCTGTGTTAACCTAAATATTTTATTTTCCGGTATTTGACTAACTTCTTTCCCTAAAGCAATTCAATCTTTTCAAGACCTTAAGCATTCCATAACTTAGATTACTAGTAAACATACTGCAAATATCTTCAAAGAAAAGAGTGAACTTAATCCATTTTGCATAGTAAATTTTACAACCATAACTGAATTAGTATTTACTGTGAAATACAAACAATTTGCAAGCAGTGACAAGCTTTTCCTTTGTACAATGTCACTATGGTTTCAGATAGTATATGCACTTAGAAATGGCATTAGCAGTGCTGTTCTCCAAGCATTTGGACAGAAGTTGTTTTACTTTTTTATCTCTACTTAATTCAAAAGCATTTAAATGACATTAGTAATTTCCTCCTTTACTACCAAACACAAAAAAAGATAGTATTCCAAGGTACTATATATTTTCTAATTTTTGTGGTAACAACAGCAACAAAAAACTCTTAAATGAATGAATCAAATTCTTTTGAAGCCTATTTATTTTTACAGGCCCAAATATCTCCCTTCTGGAGTAAAGCAATTGGATGGATATTATCTTCTTTTCAATAATCACATTCTATAATAGGTAATCCCTATTTGCTGGCTTTATAAAATGTTGTAGTGATGTTGTTTTACCCTGTGGATCAAACCATATATATAAGAAATAAACCCTACAAATGTGAATGTTTTGCAGCTTAATTATGATTTTCTGCTATGATTTGTAACATTTGCCATTCTAGAGATTGATACAGCCAGATATTTATGTCTTGGGCAACATACACACACATACACACACACACACGGCCCAGTGTGAATTATTTTGATGCTGTTTTTGTATCAAATCACATTTTTAACTCTTACAAATATCAGAGTAAAATCAAAAACATTAAATACATTGTACTATCAGAAACATATGAAGACTCCAAAATTGAAAATCTATATAGTAAACAAATCAAAACACAATCCAAATGAAAAAGTTTATGGTATGTAAGAAAATAAGCTAACAACATTATTGTACTAAAATTTCTGACCAGTAAGGCAAATACACAAATACAAAAATTTACAAAAATACAGGGAACAGTAACTTTATTAAAAAAAAGAGATAACATGATGAATGTTATTATATATATCTAAAAAGCACCAATACAATTAATTAAAAAATAAAATAAAATAAAATATTTGTATGCATAAGAAATATCTAAAAAGTAAAAAACTAGAATGTTTTGGGTGGCAAAGTTAGAAATAATTGTTCTTTAAAAAAAAAAAGAGAGACAACCAAAAAGGCAGGCAAAATGTGTCCCCACTTTTAAGAAGTGCAAAACATATCCTTTATTCTTTTTTTTTTTTTTTTTTGACATCGGGGATTGAACTCATGACCTCGTGCTTACTAGGTAAGCACTTGAACCGCTGACCTAAACCCTCAGCCCAAAGTGCAAAACATACCATTTATCATGTTAGTGTTATGTATTATTAGAGATACAAGCTCATTACAGTCACTGTTATGAGACAAGCAAGGCAAAAGTAAAGCTTCTAAACTATTCATAACAGCACAAGATTTCTGTAGTAGGACTATAATGAACTACTTTAAAGATAAATAGGTAAAAGCCATTCAGAAAACAGAAATGTAATATGCAAATACTTAGAGGACATTTAGCATCGAATCAATGAAACATGATATGAATTCATTAATTAGTATACCCAATCACTCACTAAAATTTACAAGATTTATTATCTACTGTAAAGCAGCTATTGAATTTGGGTAGAAGAATGAGAATATTGAGATAAAATATCAACTTTCACATAAATGTACATTCTCACACATAAACACATGTGTCTATGTATCCCTATCTAATCTCCCTGTTAGTGTCTAGTTATAAACCTGAGTAGCGTGACTGAGTTATTAAAGTTTCCCCAGAAGTTTTAATTTTAACACTGAGAGTCCTATTTCCTGCAAGGCCCTTCAGTACCACAAAACAGGGCAGGTTGTCATGTCAGCAGGAAAACATTGGTAAAATGAGGAAACTATGTACCTTCGCATTCATTTTCTAAAAGTGATCATCTTCAATTTTTTTTTTCCAGTACCAGGGATCGAACTCACAACCTCATGCCTGCCAGGCAGGCACTTAAGCCACTGAGCCAAACTCCCGGCCCTATCATCTTATTTGAATGCACCTAATTTCTAATAAATTAATGATACTTTAATGAAAATATAAAACAATATACAACTCTGAAAATAGAAGCCATCAAGTGATATTTTCTTGCAATATCATTTTAAGTAATACAAACATAGAATGAATTATGATGAAAGGCAACACTATGAATGCAGGTATTAAAGTTCAAATACCTAAATTAATAGAATTTCAGTAGCAATAAACACATGTAATGACCAGATCTTGATTTCTAACTCTATTCTCCATTAGAAATAACCAGGGATTCTTTAAGGAATAGCTGGTTCCTTAAAGGGTCAGGAAATACGCAATATGAGCTTGAAGCATCTGATACTGGCAGCATGTCAGAAAATGCTAAGAAAAACAAACAGATAATGGAGCTATGTCAAAGAGAATAAGAACCAACTGAAAAAAATCCCATTGCCTAAAGCTGGGAGAATTTTAATCACAAACTAAACAAAGTAGCATTGAACTATAGCCCTAAAATAAAATAAATATCTATAATTCCACAGTGATATAAATGATTAGATTAAATTTATAAATGTAGAACAATTTCAAATACTTTATGGAGATATTTCACCCTGAATGGAGAGGGGCTTAACTCCCCACCCTGTAAATGCAGGGTATGGATAGTATTTTCTATTGAAGAGTAAGTATATATGGAAAGGGAAGCAGGGATAAGGGACTTCACAGTGGAGAAAAATTGCAAGCACTACTTAGTCAATTAAGATCAGCATCAACAATTATATCATGTTGACACAGGTACCCTTGCTATAATGGGCTGAAATGGTATACCTCTGTGGTATTCCTTCCCAAAACCTTTTGCCCAAGTAAAACTGTGATAAAACCATCAAACAAAACTAAATAGAGGGATATCTTGCAATAAACTTGACCATTAGTCTTCAAAGCTGTCAAGGTTATCAAACACATGGGAATCTGGTAAACAATTCAGTCAAGAGGAGCCTTGACATGACAACTAAATATAACTTGGTATTCTGGATGGGATCCTGAATCAGAAAAAGGTATTCAAGTAAAAACTAAGGAAACCTTAATAAACCACAGACTTTGATTAATAAAAATATATTAACATTGGTTTATTCATGAGAGCCAATGTATTACACTAATGTAAAATGTTAATAATAAGGCAGTAGCTGCAGGATGTCAAGTAATATAAATACCCTCTATTATCTGCTCAGCCATTGCTATAGAACTGTAAGAGTAAATTCTATTAATAAAAATTTCAATATTGAGCTAGGCATGAATTATAGTAAATTTGAGTCTCCTATAAAATATTTTTGTCAGGGAAGCAATACATACAGTAGCTATTAAAAATCACAAATTACAGAATATGACTGAAAAAGTTAATGAGACAAAAGCCAAAATAAAAAAGGTTATAATTCCATAATGCAGAGATAAAAACTACACTCTCACCTAGTGAATATTTTGACATGTGCATTTACATTGAATGTCTCAAAGATTTGGGATTCAGCAAATAAATGAGAAAGGAAAAGGAATTGTTATTTACTGAGTTCCTCATATGAGGCCACACCAGTGACAGTTACTTTCATGTCTATCATTATCTCTGGTTTTCAAAACAACTCTTTGGACATGATCCATGTCATTGAGGAGGATACTGACATCCAGAGATTAAGCTGATTAAAGTGAAATTATTACTTGAAATGATTCAATTTAAACACCAAGTGTGTGACTTCCAGCCCTCTCTTTGTAATTCAGCCTCCTACGTACTGATCTTGAGAGATTCAAAGACCTTGTAAAATCTATTACCTAGATTTTTTTCCATAGACATAGCATGAAGCAGTTTAACATAATTTGGGAATGTCTTAGGAGATTGGTTACATGGAAGGAAAAATCCTAATCTGGAAAGCTCCCTGTACTCTGAGTCAAAGGCCTGGTTTGAAGCTCTTTCTTCCATGCAATAGCGGTGAGATGTGGCATAACTTGCTTCACTTTCTGGGTTTCAGATTCTGTACTTGAGAAACAGACCCACTGACTATAGACTCCTTGAATGGGTTTGGTTATATGCAGTACTGTAGTCTCAGCATCTGATGCAGTGCCTGTGCCAATACACCTATGCAACACATGCTGGAAACACTAACCAATGCCAAAGGTTTGTGGTAAGCAGATCTAGGTCAAGAAACGGGGCTACTGATATATTTTTTTACAGAGGAAGCTTTGCAAAAGTTGTTACAGCATTGATAATGCAGATTTGTTCTATTCATATAAAAACCTGGGTAATATATGAATTTAAGGTTAGGTACTATTTATTTCTTTTTAAGAATCTGTGAATAGTTCAACAGGTTCTTTGTCAGAAAAGGAAACACAGTATCCCCAGATAAGATTATAAATCAAATACTCAGAACATGAAATTCAGCAGTCCTAGGGAAGAACAGTGTGCGAGTCAAGATTGAACTACAGGACTAATCTACCATTTCCAGTGGCTCCAGAAATGGCAGGGCACGCAATAGAATGGCTCTCAGAAATACAGGAAAACTGACAAAAGAGAAATTTTATTCCAGCCTGACTTCAATATCTGTAGGAAATGGAGAAACTGGGGAAAAAGAAGCATTGCTGGGAACCTGAACACCCACTCTTCTCATCCCAGACCTAGGAATACATGAGAAATTGTCCTTGTGCAGCCACACCTTGGTTCACATGTACAAGCTCGGTGTACAATCATACAGGGCCTGCCAATTACTGTTCCTACACTATCTACTGACGTAGAGGTTTCTTGATGACCACTGAAACAACGAACTTAAAGGAGAGCTCCGGGTACTAGGAGCTGACTTGCCTGGGAGTTTTTCACAAAATAATTCTGGCATCTTGACTTTTTACAGTTTTATTTAGAAGAATGCTACTCAAAGTGTATCCATGAAAGACTGAAATGTGTGAACTATTTGTTACTGAACTTCAAGAAGATATGTGCAAACTTGAGAGAGCTTAGAAACTTTATAGCAAATTGATAGAATATTTTTATTGTTAAATCTAACAAGAAAAAATTAGAAGCTTATAATTTATCTTTTAAACATACATTATATTTCTAAGATTTTATTTTTACCATATTTTTTAAATTAAATTATCCCTCTTCATAGAGTGGGGAAAAGCCCCAAATGGGTCTTTACATCTGCAGAGGAAGCACAGGTGTAGAAAAAGGTGTGGGATGGAAGCACAGATCCATGCATTCCTCATTCTGATGAGTAAAACCATGGGAAGAGGAATGAAGCTCTCTTGAGCTCCAAATCCAGAGAAGATGGCCCAGTCACCCAAGGTGACTTATCGAGGGTCTTTACAGCATCATGATGGTTAAGAGAAACAGGCACAATGATTGGGTTTCTGCACTGTAGCCAGTGGCTCAGGCTACGTTGGGACACACTGGAGAAAATTCTTGGATACCTGACTTCATTTCGAGTTCCACATGAAAGATGCCCAGTGAAGTAGCCTTTGTGTAGCAGAATGTTTCTTAGCATAATGAATGTGAATGGTCATAAGGAGTTACCAAGAGTATGTCTGTAAATTGGCACACACATAAACTTAGGGAAAATACCTCAAATATAGGCTTTACTATCATACCTACAAACCCGAGTTTTACATTAAATATCTAGTAGATGTCCAGTATTATACAACTGCAAACATTTTCGCAGAATGGTATCTCTTGAAACAGCCTGCTAGAGTGCTTCAGAACAGTTTGGATACTTCCTTAGTTTGGCTATTGATGGGTGATTTGCTCGGATAAGGGTCCCCAGGCCATTTGTATCTCTCTGCCAATTTAACTTCCCTCAATTTTGATTAAAAACTTGTGTGATTAATATTCATTTTCACCTTTTATCTCAGATTTACATTTAAGTGTATGAACACAAAGACTGCATTTCCTCAAGATTTGACCATTATAATGTTTCTGTTAGTCTTTCAGGATAAATTTCTCTCTCTTTTTCTTTTTTTTCCCGGCACCAGGGATGGAACTTAGAGTTTCACACCTGCCAAATAGGTGCTTAAGCCATTGAGACAAACTCCTGGCCCTAGTTTTTTGAGGCAGGCTCGCACTATGTAGGTCAGGCCAGCCTTGTGCTCCCTTGCAGCATAGCCCAAGCCTGCCTGGAACTCACAATGCTCCTCCTACCTCAGCCTCCTGAGTGCTGGGATTAAAGGCATGTGCCACCACGCCTGGCTCAAATTTCTCTTTTTAAAGAGGTAGATTAGCTAGTCAAATGGACAACACTTAAGTGACTTCTGAATATAAAATAAATTTTGTTTAAAAATTGAAAATGAGCAGTGCACAGTGGTGCACGCCTGTAATCCCAGCACTTTGAAGGCTGAGACAGAAGGATTACTGTGAGTTTGAGGCCAGCCTGGGCTACAACGTGATTCCAAGGCTAGCCTGAACTGCACAGTGAAACTGTCTCAAAAAGAACAAAAAAATCCTGAAAATGGGGCCAGTGATACAGTTCAGTGGCACAGCACCTGCCTGGCAACTGAAAGGTCCTGAGTTCAATTCTCATAATCATGCTCCCCAAAAAAATCTCAAAAATGTGCATTTTTATAATCTCCAGGAATTGAAAAATTTGAAAAATCAGGACCTACTGAAACCACAGAAAACTTTATTCTTATTATGTATAAAATAACATCATACGAAGGTCTCAAAGTTATAAATGTTAGGGGAAAAAGGAAAGAAAATCATACATTTCTCTAATATACTGAGAAAGAACATTTTCTAAATTGCACCTCTCACAACACTTTCATAAATAATTACGTTATCACACCACTGAAAAATTTCTAGGATTGCTTATATGTTATTCTCATAATAACTGCATCGACTTTCCCATTTACATCAAAAGTTTTCAGTGAAATAAAATTAGAACTCAGTTCTATGACTCTAAATCTTTTCCTTATTTAACTCAGAGATACTTTTCTCTTATATTATGGATTTAAATCTATCTATCTATTTATCTGTCTATCTCTGGTAGCTAGGTCTTTTTTGGTACTCTGTATGGAAAAAAGACAAGAATGTGTTATCACAATGCAACATCCATTAGCTATATAAAGACAAAGGAACATGAATAGGAATCTCTGATCATCCAAAACAGGTTGCACACACACTTAGAAACACACAACAGCACTAACTTATGCAATGCAGGAAAAGATCCTGTACTTCCTTATGAAGAAAAACAAATATATTGTTATATTCAAGAGAAAATGAAAATAAATTACATTAAATTAAGTTATTAAACACCTCATGCTATCTTCTGTAGACACAGAATGGTATCAGGCTTCAAAACTTATGAATTTGTGTGTGTAAATTAAAACAACATCTAAAGCTTCAGTCATGACCAGTTTTAAGATTGCAGAAATATGCAACCAAATGGTAAGTTTAAGGATTATTCACAAGAGTAATGTCACTACTATGTATGGCCTGTTCCTTCTGACATATTCTGACGAATTTTTTGCTGAGAATTATATATTCCACTGCCTATGGTTGAGAAGATTATTAAACTCTCCACTCAATTTACCAAAGAAAGTTTTGTGAAGTATGGAGGAGATTAGCAGTATTTTCAAGAATGAAATGGGCACTGTTTGATGTATTTGAGTAAGAGTACGTGTTATAGGAATAGATACGCACACAAGAAGTAAGGATGCTGTGGTGAAGATCTGAGATGACTTGTGGGTAAGAGCTGCTATGATCGTAATACATGCACTGAGAGAAGTTAGGTGGGATCAGGGCTAGCAGAAGGCACAAGAATGTGAGGCTGCCTTGTACAGGAAGTGCAGGCAGATAAATGTACCCTGTGAAGAAGTCTGGCTATTTAGGCTTGGCTGTGGTAAGTTTGCCTGGCAGCAGAGGCATTTCAATTCAAATAGTGATGTTAATTGGCCACAGGTATCACAGTTCAGTCCTCCAGAGTCAGTCAGAATCCAAGGTGTATTCTTTCCAAATGTGGAAGGGGTATCCTGGGTTCTTCAGGCTGGAGTTCATACTATTTAGGCCAACAGCATAGGAAGAATAAGATTGCTGGTGTACCTGGGCACCTGGAGGGTGGTGTTTCTTACACAACAGCATCTAGATTTGTAGCAACAGGATTAGTAGTAGATCCAGTGTACAGAATGATGCCATGACTACCACAGAGAACCTGCCTATCTGAGTTGAAATTATTCAAAAACTGACTAGGTTTGATCTTGTATTGACAATAGCAGTGAGAGTTGCTGCAAAAGTTACAGGTTGACAGGAATTAGCACCAGGTGAATGACGGACAGTGTGAAGCCCAGAGAGAGCAAGCGTAGGGGATAAAGCGATGATGATGGTAGTGGTGGCAATGATGAGGATGAAGATAATGGTGATGATGGTGGTGGCTGAGGTAAGGATGGTGATAGTAATTATCTCAAAGGATTGTTAAGAGGATTAAATGTGAGTCTTTGTGGATTGCTAGGAATAGTTCCTAGTGAGGTGTATTTGTGTTTATAAACAAAAATAGAGGAACAATGGTTTGAACAGAGATACACAGGCATGAGGCTGGGTACTAATATGGAAATATGGACACATAAATAGAAATTACCGATTTAGCTCATAGATAATGTTCTTTCATAGAAAATTCTTAAATGAGGCTTAGAAGTAAAAAAATTATCTCTATTTCACTTTTAAACGGAAAGGAAACAGAGAGAAAGGCAGGACTTTGGTTGAAACGTTAGCTATTCCTCAAATAAATCTGAGATTTCTCTTGCTTTACTTCCTAATAAAAATTCACCTTTTCAAGGATAATGGGAGAGCTTGATTTTAGGAAAGTAAAGGAACAATGATGAAGAATGTTGCAAAACATTTAAAAAAATACCAAATCTTTACCACAAGGTGGCACCAAAGTGCTTTCCAAAGATTTACTTTCCTGTCTTGATACTTTCATTGGATTCACTGTTTTCCTTCATCTATCACATACATAATAAGTAAAAGCCACAGAACATTCTTCATCCTCTATAAATGAAACAGGAAAACTGACGGTTAAACTTTCTCTTGGTAACAAATTCATATGTGACGCATCGATGGATTTCAAATTAAGTGAGTTTAATGTAGGGAATAAGAATTGATGGAAAACATTGCTAATAAAATGTGCTATAATATCAGAAACAACTTCTTAGAGAGGTGTGGTTAAGTCTTGTTGCATTTACTATATATTGTGAGAAATATTTTAGATTTTGCAGAGATGTATATTAGAAGTATATAGGAATGCTTGCAAGAAAATAGGGTACACTCTGCTGGCATCAGCAAGGAGGTGGGACTGTATTTTTGGAACTAGGACTACAGATGGCTTTTGGTGTGTTTCCCGCCATGCACAGAGCTGCACAGGGAGTGTTCGTGGGTCTGTCTGCTGGCCCCTGTTGTTGACTTGTGTCTTTCATATAAGTATCAATGGTAAAAGATAAAAGTGGTTGAGGTAAATAAAAGGCAGTGAAAGGAGATCATATATTAACTGGTGGTAATCTATGTGTTACTTACTACATTTTCAGGTATGATCAATGAAAAATAAAATTTGTTAGCAGGTAAGATAGACAGATTTTTCATCATTAATGATGTGAATAGATTAATCAACAGCTGTGCTGTCAGAGGGGCACTTTATTTTATAAAAGGAAATAAATGTCTGCTTCATTTTTAATTGGTACCTGAAAGCTGCTAAAGAGGAGTGAGATATAGTCAACTTATTATTCAAGTCATTGGTTCTGCAAAGCTTGAAGTCTTACTTTCATAAATAGGGAAATAAATAGGAAATTCCTGGTAAGATTTTTTTAAAACCTGAAAAGTGGTTCTATAGCAAGGTATGTTGAAGTTTGCTCAAGATGAGATCAGGGAACACACATCTCAAGAGGTGCCATTTCAGCAGAGAGCTGAATGAAATGACAGTGAGCCACATAGGCAATTAATCAAACTGTAACAACAAGAATGACAACATATCTCTGGCTCCCAGTGCAAATGTCCATGTATGTCAAAGAAAATGTTGTTTATCACATAAGTCTGTTTTTCCAAATTAAAGGCTTTACTTGCCTCGCATACTTACAGCATACCAAGGGTCACATTTTAGTTCTTTCACTTACATGCAAATTTTGGTGAGTTATTTCATCTGTCCTGCCTCTGTTCCTGCTTCCCTAGAGTGGGTAGAATAGTAATCTCATTCACACTAATCCAGGTGACTGTGAACCAAGTGAAATTTTATACCTTAACCAGAATCCTCCCTTTTCACCTACCTTTTCTATGACTCCATCAATATTGTCTCAAACATATACAACTGTAGTGATAGTATAGTGCCATTTTGTCATTCATTCATCTGTCTATCGAAGACACATTTATTAGGCTCTAATGATGTGTTAGACTCTCTGATGGGTACTTTTGATTTAAAGATGAATAAGATTCAGCCGGGAGTGGTGGCGCATGCCTTTAATCCCAGCACTCAGGAGGCTGAGGTAGGCGGAGCGCTGTGAGTTCAAGGCCGGCTTGGGCTACAACATGAACAAGGCCAGCCTGAGCCACATAGTGTGACCCTGCCTCAAAAAAAACTAGGGCTGGGAGTTTGGCTCAGTGGCTTAAGCACCTGTGTGGCAGGCATGAGACTATGAGTTTGATCCCCGGTGCCACACACACACACAAAAAAAAAGAAGAAGTAAAGAATAAGATCCAGTACAAGCGTACTGATAATTTACTATAATGGGGAAAACAAACAAGTAGTTACATTAAAATGTGATCATTACTACAACTGTGAGATAGAATAGATAACCCTTTTTCTGAAAGACGTTTAGAGAAGAGTAAAATTCAACCTGACAAAGACAAAAGGAGTATTTTTTAGTTAATAAAGAAATAGCAATGATGGTAATCACAAGATAAAAACAAGCACTATAAAGAAAATCAATGAGTAGAGTATATTATGTTTTGGGCGAAATTACAAATAGCTCTGTTTAAAACTATCTCTCTTACTACTTATTTTCTGGCCACAATGGCCTTCTAATAATTTCTGGAACTGCCAGATTCTTTGCTTCTTCAGGACACTGATAATTGGTATTCTTTATGCCCAGTCAGTTGTTAGCCTCAACACTTCAAATGGTGGAGTCCATCTCATTCTTGATACTTTGGCTTAAATGCTATCTTTTCAGAGAGATCTTCCTAGATCACACAACACAGTATTATTGCTCACTATAATTCTCAACATATGGAAATCTATTTTGTTTATCTATCAAAAGGTGACTTTAAAAAAAACATTTTTAAAAATATATTTATTGTCTGACTCCTGAGCCTGATTATAAACTAAAGGAAGGCTAGGACTAAGTCTGTGCCTTCAGTAGTTAGCCTGCTTTTCACAAATATAATGGGCTCAGTAGCTATTTCTTTACTAGGTAAATGAAAATGAGTGTGAGGGGTAGAATAGCTGGAGTAAGAAGAGTTTAGGTAATGAAGCTGAGGTCAGGAAATGACATGGTAAAAGTTTTCACTAAATCATTAAAAGCTCTGGAAAATCCTTGAAGGATCTCAGTGCACAAATGGCACCAATATGATTCTGTTTTAGAGAGGAAAAAAAAAAAAAACCTTCTGGGAAGAATGTAGGAAAACTGCATGAATGAGGGAGTGAGAGGAGGAGGCAATTCAGTAAGGGGCCATTGCAACGATCCTGGTAAGGGGTGCTGAGAACGCTTACCCTTAGCAGGTACAAAGATGGGACAAACAGGTTCAGGGCTATTACAATTAGCCAGAATTTGGTGTCACAAAACAAAAGAAGAATGTACAAACATCTGAACTACTTTCTGGATTTCTGACTCGGGCAACCGCATTTATACAAAGACAATAGGTATACAGAATGATAAGAAATAAATATGGACTAGTTTGAATTTGAAGTGACGGATTAGTTTTAGTCTTAAGCACCATGAGAACGTCTGGAAATATGGGTTGCAGAGTCAGTTAAGACAACTGTAGTGCAACACCACATGGTTATTTGACAACAAAGAAATGAATGAGCTCACTTAGAGCAAGTATGCAGGGAAAAACTGAGTGTAGTGCGAAATTTCTAAGACAATAATGAAACCTTGGGGAATATTATCGAATAGGCAGGAAGTAAAGGAAGAATCTACAAAAGAAATGAAGTGTGACTCACCAGACAGTTACTCCAAAATCAAGAATAAGCTGAGTTAAAAATGTTGAAAAGGAGGAAGATAGCAATAGTGTCAATAGTTTAGGTTAAAGATGGATTTTATTTAAGTTTTCACTCAGCTGCAAGAAGTAGAAAATTTAATTTTAAAAGTGGGATATGGCATCAGAGGTTTATTTTTTTCACTTACGTGTGGAGGAAGATGCTTGCTGCCTATGTTCATAAACTCACCTGGGCCAAAGTCTACAAAATTCTCTTTCTCCCTCTCTTTCTTCTCCTCATGGTACAGTATGGTGGTAGCAGCTTTGGCCTTGCATTTGTGTATAAGGCAGGAAGATGATGTTGGAGGAGACAGAACAAAGCCATTCATATCTGATCTAGTTTCAACACTGTCAGTAGATTTCCAGGCATAAACTGTCCCAAGATCATGTCTAAGAAAGCCTGGGAAACCAGGGGTTACATTTTCTATCATCTCTAAGGCTTGGCAAGGCTATGTTAATTTTTATATCATCTCTAGTACAAGAAGTCATTTGCTACCCCCTTAAATGTGCTTTGGGTTTTCTCTTCCTGTCTTTGTTTTATGAGACATATGTAACTCACTGGTTTAGGGATAAGACAAACAGCCTGCACCTCTAACAATTTTTATTTTTTATCTATTTTATTTTATTTATTTATTTTTATTATTTTTACTTTTATTTTTATTTATTTATTTTTTTTGCGGCACTGGGGATTGAACTCACAGCCTCATGCCTGCCAGACAGGCACTTAAGCCACTGAGTCAAACTCCCAGCCCTAGTTTTTTGAGGCAGGGTCGCACTGTGTAGCTCAGGCCGGCCTTGCACTCACACCGCAGCCCAAGCCAGCCTCGAACTCACAATGCTCCTCCTACCTCAGCCTCCTGAGTACTGGGATTAAAGGCGTGCGCCACCACATCCAGCTTGCACCTCTAACAATTAATCAGATTTGGATCATAACCTTTCTACAGTCTTCTTCCCTGTAAGATGAGAATAATTTGTTACAAGATTAGATTTCAAGAATATATTATAGACTGTAGTAAAGTAGTATTATGTAGTACTGAGGTGTAACTGGTATCAATATTAAGACTGTGCCATGTGTATATACATCAAATGGCATTTATATCACTGTCTGCATACATTTGAGCTTACAAGCCTAGTTTGAGACTTTCTTGAGTAAAACATCCACATCTTGGATATTGCATCTCTATAAATTTTATAAGCTTTGCTATATACATTAGAAGAACTTGCTGAATGTCTCCTGAATGTGTTGGTGAACCTAATTGTACTGATTACAACCAATGGCATCATGATAGAAATCACTGATTAGAAACCCATAAAATATTAACTCTAACACTTTTCTCATATTAATGAATATTTCAACATGCTCTATTTGATGTTTATTTCAAATAACAGGTTATCTGTTTGTTCTGGAAGGCAGAATTATGTTAATTCAAACATTGTATCTTTGCTTGATAGAAACATGATTATGAAAGTAATTTTTCAAACATCTCTCCTCATTTTTCTCACTCATATCCAGATCATCTTGGCGTAGATCTATTCTACCAGATGGGCTGAGCACAGAGCCCCAGAGGCCCACAGATTCAGACTGTGAATCTGGAAGGAAAGCAAATGTCAGAGATGAGGATTCTCCTAGGAAAACGTTTTGCCTCAAATATCAGCCTCTCTTTACCTATGAACTTTTTTAAGAAGAGGCCTCTCTACAGAATATAGAAAAGAAAAAGCACACACTCAGTAGGACAATAACAGAAAATGGATGGTCACAAGATAAACCAAGTCAAGCTGAGAGAAGTGTAGCATAAAACAAACAAACAAAAAATAACTAAAAAAAGGAAAATGGCTCAAATCAGTTCATGATTTGTTTGTACCAAAAAATGCTGCAACCAGCCACAAGAGAGGTTTTAAAAAATGATTTAAAAATGATTACATTTGGGAAAATGGAGGATGAGTCCTAGTTAAAGAACATAATTCAGATTATAACAACTATTTTGTTTTAGAGGAAAAAGAAGCAGAATAATACAATCAATATTAAAGCAAAAGTAATAACAGCAATTTCTAAGTTAACATTTTAGAATTAAGAGATACCTAACTGTAAACACCCACAAGTACATATGTACTTAGGATGTCACCCATCATTTTGGCTAAGATTGACAATGTAAACATCACATTCACAAAAGACAGCAAGTTGATTATTAAGTCCAGGCCATGAGAATTAATAGCAATACCAGTAATGATTATAAAAAACTTCTAAATTTTGCACAGAATTCTCACATTACTCAAAAGATTTTTTTCTTTTTTTTTCTTTTTCTTTTTTTCTTTTTTTTTTGTTTTTTTGTTTTTTTTTTGGTTTGTAACAACTAGTTTGAATAAAATATATTTTAAAATTTCTCACGTTGGAGGCAAAGTTTCCTTTAAGAAATTTACATGAGCACTCGGGAGGCTGAGTAGGTGGAGCATTGTGAATTCGCTGCTGGCTTGGGCTACATGTGCGCAAGGCCGGTCTGAGCTATATAATGTGACCTTGCCTCAAAAAAAATAGGGCCAGGAGTGTGGCTCAGTGGCTTAAGCACCTGCCTCAAAGGTGCAAGGTTGTGAGTTCAGTCCCTGGTACAGTGAAAAAAAAAAAAAAAAAGAAAAAAGAAAAAGAAAAAGAAAGTTATATGAATATAAACACATACAATTAAATATATCTAAATGTTTTGTTTTTTGGATATGGGAAAAGGAATAAATGATAGGCCATTTAAGATATTAGGTGTTCTTCCTCATTAAGGATATCAAAGGAAGAAATTGAGTAATATATCTCAATGATTAAAAATCAATTTTAATCATAGTGAGAATTTCAATGGATATGAATTTTTTTCAGCATTTCACTAATATTTAATTAATGATGTATTTACTAGTCATATGTTATTTTACTAACTTGTATGGGAAGAAGCATACAGCTTATTTTTTCCATAGTTTCTTGACATAAAATAAATACTAAGTATCATCTAGAATTAAAATATTTACTTTGATAAATACTGACAAGTTATATTTATGCAATATGAAGTGATGCTATGATATTTTAGTAGTAAATGATTGCTTTCTACATTTTTCTTCTAACCAACATTGTACATACGAAGTATTTCAGATATGCGGTTTTAATTTATTCATAATCATAACACATTTATGAAATTTTTAATGGCTAAGTATGTATTCTAATAAGGAAAACTAACAAAATGAGTAGCTTAAATTTTTATCAAATGTGTTGTCCAACCTCACAATAGGAATTTAATTTTGCATCTAAAGAAATTAGTTTAAGATTATTTATTTCTTCCTTCAATATCCCAAAACTTAAAATCATATATTTTTGTAATATATCAAAATTAAATTGCTTAAAATTAATTATTTTTTATTATCAAGTGGTACCATTTATCATTTTATATATGTCTTCGTTTAAATTTAAGTAATTATTTATTGAAGTGTAATTGTGTTCAAAGGCAGAGTGTGAAATGTAGACACATGCAGAAAGGAATCAATATTCATGAAGTAATGAGGTGTGTGAAACAACAGATATTGGGGAGAACACATCATTTTGGATGGAGATCTAGGAAACTCCCTGAAGGAAACAATCTCAATATTCTTTCTAAAAGAAAAAGAAACAGTTAAGAGAGAGGAGAATGCAGCACTCCAGGGAGATAAGCATAGGATAAAAATATGACACAAGTCTGAGGGTGGAAAGAATAGGGTCCACATAATAGAGCTTTATAGGTCAAGCTCAGGATCCTAGATCTTGCAGATAATGGATTCTTAACAGATTTTGAGGACAGAAATGATGTCATAATATTCATGTTGTAGAATAGGGGTGGCACTTTTTTTTTTTTTTTTTTTTTTTGCAAACAGCAGATGGTAAATATTTTACGCTTTGTGGCCCCTATGCCCTCTGTTGGTACTACTGATCTACTATTAGAGTGCGTGTGCGCGCGCACACACACACATACACACACCCTCCATAAACCATGTACAAATGAATGTGTATGTAAAACTTTAACAATGAATACTGACTTTGAACTTCAAGTAATTTTGATATATCATAAAATATTACTCTTCATAGAACTTTTGAGAACATTTAAAGTTTAAAAATAATTTATTGTTCATGCACCATAAAAAAGGAGCCAGCATGGCACAACTGGCTCACAAGCTAGTTGCTAAATCTTTCTCTAGAT
>RJWM01015472.1:0-24484 GCA_004363535.1 Dasyprocta punctata
TTGCATCTGTTTCATGCATTCTGTTTGTGTCTTATATTGTTCATTCAAGGTTTTGATCATTTTCTTAAGTTCTTCTATGTTTTTATCTTGCTCTTCTTTAGATACACACATTTCTTTAATAATGATTCTCATTTCATTTTTTAGCTGAGAGAATATTTCTGATTTGAATTTCTCTATAGCTTCATCAAGCTGTTTCTTTTTTGCATTTTCTATCATTTCAGAAAGTCCATTTGTGTGACTCCCACTGTCTTCCATTTCAGTGTCTCTTGGGTTTGTTCTTTGTGGGCTGGGGGACTGAGACTGCCTCTTGGTCTTTTGTTTTGTCATTTTCTTCTGGAATCTATGTAGCTCTGTGTCCTGTGAGGCTGGCTGGCGTTCCCCTGAGGTTCGCGCTGATTCTTGCAGCATGCAGGATCACAGGACCCGGTAGGCTGGGTCCCGTGAGCAGCAAGGAAGGGTGGCCTCCCGGGGCATGCAGGTGAAGCCTCCTCCTCAACTGGGTGGGAGCCAAGGCCTCCTGGTCCCAGGGAGCTAGGCGGGGTACCACAAGTGACGCGGACCTGCCCCTGGTTCTGTCAGCAAGTTCAGCCCAACAGCTGTGCCTGCGGGGCAGGCCTGGGCAGGTCCCAGGCCTACAGTGCCGGGAGCAACCCTGCTGGGCGGCGGGGTCTGCACGCGAGCTGTGGGATGTTGCACGCTCGAGCCGCTCTACTGAAGAATGGAGCTGGAGTGTGCTCTGCACTCTGGTGGGGGGGGGGCCCAAGCTCTCCAGGTCCCTGCAGCTATGTTGCTCAGTTCCCGGTGAGCAGCTCTGTGGTCCTGGGCTGATTTGGGCTGGGCAGCATACCTCTGTGTCCTGCGTGGCTGACCAGCATTTCCCTGAGGTTCACGCTGATTCTTGCGGCGTGCAGGATTGTGGAACCCCAAAATACTTAAATATGAAAAAACTAAATAACATACATTTATCAAACTACAGTTCAAAAAAAGAATAACCTGAACTACACAATAATGAAAATACTATCAACATTTCTGGATCTGTTAAGGTATAGCAAGATAAAAATTGATAACTTCAAATGCCTTTACTGTAAAGAAAAAAGGTTTTAAATCCATGATTTATGTTTCCACCTCAAATAAATAGATTCAAAGAGCAAATTAAACCTACTGTAAGTAGAATGAAAAAGTAAGGAATGGAGCAAAAATAAGTGACACAGAAAATTAAGTCAATCATTACCTGGTTCTTGAAAAGATTAATAAACATGATAAATCCCTCAACAACCAAGACTAACCAAGGGGGGGAAACACTATCACAAATGAAAGAAGGCATATTACAGGTCTTACAGACATTAAAATCATATTTACATGAATATTGTACATGATTCCAAGCCAACACATTCAAAACCTTCATTGAAATAAATAAATCCTCTACAAAACACAAATTACCAATACTGACTCAAGAAGAAAGCAACATTTCTGTAACCTTGTATCTATAAAAGAAATCAAAGCATTAATTTTTTTAAAAGGTCCTACAAAGAAAGCTCCATGTCTAGATAATTTTAGCAGCAAAAATTATCAAGCATTTGTGGAAGAAATAAGGTCATTTAAGAAAATAGAGGCAGCAGTTGGGCATGGTGGTGGCACAGGTCTGTAATCTCAGCCTTAGGAGGCTGAGGCAGGAGGATCATAATTTGGAGCACTTCCTGGGCAACTCAGGGACTTAGCAAGACTCTCTCAAAATAAAATACAACTATTATCTGTCTTTTAGTTTGATTTTTTAAAAGAAGAGAAAAATAGGTGTTTTAATCTGGAGCTGATGATGTATCTGAAAGTGGATCTTGACTTAGTACAATTGTCTTACATGCCTTATATGTTCTTTGACCTATCAGTCTGGTTTTTGATCTGTACGCATGACAATTAACTTAGTAAGGTCTTACAAGTTAAATAAATGAATCAAATACTTGAAAAATAAAAGTGGAGTGATGGGAAGGAGAAAGAATTGAAATGTGTTATGTACATGTACCAGTTTCCTATAGTGAATGCAATCATTGCGTATTGTAAAATGTTCTAATAAAAGTCTAAATAAATAAATAAATAAATAAAACTAAAAGGGATAGGGATGTAGCTCAGTAGGTCAGCCTTGTCTTCAATTCCCAGTAATGACAAAAAAAGATGGAAGGGAAGAAAGAAGGGATGGAGGGGAGGAAGAAAGGAAGGAAGGTGAAGAGAAGAGATAAATAAGAGAGAAAGGAGAAAGAAAAATTAGAGATGACAAGAATATTTCCTAAGTCATTTTATGAGGCCAATATAATCCTGGTACCAATCTAATGGAAACGTTACCAAAATGTTGCAATATAGCATAGTCATAAATAGTTATCTAAGAAATTTTGACAGAACAACCCAAAATAATGAAATAAATCCAGCCATATATAAGTTGAATAATATATCATGAACTAGGTAGGGTTTTTTCACTTACAACAGGGATGACTCAACATTTGATATCTTCAATATAATTCATTTTATTAACACAGTAAATGGGAAAATTATTTGAACATTTCAATTGATGCAGAAAACACTTTTAACAAAATTTAGTACTGATTCAAAATAAAAACTCTGAGCAAACAACTGGTGAATATAGTGAAGAATATATGGATGGCCAATTCACAAATTCTTAAAATTTTTCTGTAGCCATGAAATGTTTCAAAATAAAAAGTGGATAATAACAAAAAGAAATTAATTCCTACCTGCTGTACAGTACAATTCTCAGGTCAAAATTTGGTTTACCTCCAAGAGAATCATTTTAGATTTTTTTGCCCTCACTCGGCGACCCTTTGCAATCAGCCTTATAGACTACTACAAAAGTCATTATTTATTACTATTCTACTGAAAAATAAAATCTACTAACCAAGATTTAGAAGCCCATATCATTTAACCTGTCTTATCTACCCCCTGACCCAACTGTTAACCTCTTCCTAGGCACATATGCTACCTTCACTCACTGTCATCTTGTGGGTTTTTTGTCAGTACATGTCTGTGATACATAATGAATATATTTATGGTTGGGAGTTGGTATATATACATTTTGCATGTTAAGCCTTTTTATTTTCCCTTTTCCTCTCCATCCTCCCGTATCTGCACTCTTAGATCCTCTTCACAACTCTGAAGGGTTCACCTCCCTGTCTCTTATCATCTATCCTTTATTTTGCTCTTTAAATTATACTTTGGACTTCTCATATAAGAAAAACTATGAGATATTTAACCTTCTGTGTTTGATTTATTTTACTTACCATATGCCTTCTCTGCCTATCCACTTACACTGTGCCCTTTATTTTGATTATCTTCCTAACTCATTTCAGTTCATTCCATTTCTACCTAGTTATGAAGGTTTGCTTCAAGTTCCTCATTTTCTATAGAATTTCCATATTGGTCTTGCCCTTCTCTGATTCCTCTAGTTGTTACAGCCTTGCTATGTAAGTTTAATACTGAATCAAGTCCTTTTCTGTCACTCTTTACCTGTTTTGTATGTGAAGCCACCCAAGTACGAGTATTTTTTCCAGGTAACTAGATCTCCTGTTTTTTATCATATATTTAGTATCTTTGTAAAACAAAAATAATCCACATAATTATAAATGCAAAATTTCACTCCAAATTCTCTTTCATTTTATTAGTGTAAATACACATTTTTAGTATCATTGCATTCTGTTTTTATTAACATTACTGTACAGTCACATTTTACTGGATGTATTAATATCTAGTGTTCCATTAGGTTATTGCAATTAGCCATTCAATTATCTCAATGATATTAAGTATCATTGAATGGAGTTTTGATTTATTTACCATCGTCTCCCACCTCCAGGATTAGTGGAATACTGCATATATATAAGAATTCAATAAACTCTGCTTTTAGCTGTACAAAACACAATGACTAAGAACCCTAAAATTATTTGCCCTTCATTTTTTTCAGTGAGTGCTTTTATTTAGTTAATTTCAAGCCACAAATTCTTTGTGACTAATATGGCTTATTTCTCCCTACTTCTTGCTTCCTCTAAACTTTTGTCTTACACAACCAATTGTGTCCTACAGCACTTCCAGTGACCCAGTCAATTCTTCTGGTACCACAATTCCCTTCTTCAAAGATCCAGTTTCCTTCAGAGAAATCATGCTAATTAAAGATATAAAAGTACCTAACTACCAAATCTCAGATTGTCTCTTTCAATTAAAGAACAGTTCATGGGAAGAAATTTTTCTCCTTGATTTTAGCTAATTAGAATCAATTTAGCAGATGAAATTTCAATAACTCCTTGTTGATCTTCTAACTCCTAATGTAGTCATTTTGTACTCCACAGCTGAACACACAGTATGAATATCCTTAGAGGGATATTACTTCTAATCAGTGTTTTAAAAGAAACATCTTACTGTCTCTTTTTGAAGAATTCAAAGCAGGCTATTTCACATTATTTTAATCATGTAACAAACTTTTTCACAAGGGAAGTAATATTGTTTACACTTGTAAGTGATTTAAAAGACTATTTCTAGCTTGTGCCAGAAATACTGGCTCACATAACCTCTATTTCTGTCTTTACGGATTCCCTTAGCTATCAAATTAGAAATTTTAAGGCTAATATGTTTCTATGGAAAATATACTGTGAGTCACGCATCATCAGAAAATCCCAAAGTTCTATGAACCAAGAAGCCAAAGCTTCAAAACTATTCTCTCATTACGTGGAATTGAATAGTTCTATGTAAGTAATGCAAAATGTCTAAGTACCTACTTGTCCTAGTTACTTTTCTCTCATTGCTGAGACAAAACAATCAATGCCCAAAATTAAGGAAGAAAAGGTTTATTTACATCACAGTTCGTGGAGGTTTCAGTCCATAATAAGATGGTTCCAAGGCAGGGTGGTGTGACAGAGGGGCAACAGTTCATAGCAGTGGAAGACAGCAAAAGCAACAATAGCAAAAAGGGAGGAGCAAGCAGAGAAGACTCTTTCTGTCCCTTATATTGTATGTAGACTACTCACCCTATGGTGGGTGTAGCACTCACACCCATCATCCCTGCACTAGACAATGAATCAATCACAAACTCTAGTGTCAGCTGCCTCTGAAAAGTATCCCCCACCCCACCATGACTTCATGAGGCTTTGGGGGACATCTAGACACAAACCATAGCACTATTGTGTGTTGGCAGGTCTCCACATCCTCCTTCCAATGAGGAACTACATTTTTCTAGCTAATTAAAATACCTTGGTAGCTTTGTAATGTTGCTCCAATAGCAGATCATTGAGAAGTTTTTTGCTATAGTTACCCTACAAATGGACTGACTTCAAGATGATCTAACTTTAGTTCAAAATTTAAAATACCCAGAAAACTAACGTCTTCTCTGATGTGGATTTTCAAACACAAAGACTGTGTGAGAATTGAATGTCGACAACTGCATTACACATCTCACGTTTTTATGCAGCAGCAGCAACAAATGTCAGAGAAAAGCTATGAAGAAAGTTTAATGCCCTGAATAATAAGGTCTGTAGTACTCTGAGGACATAGTTTTTCAGGTTAAAAAACAAGTCAAATAGAAAATCTTTAATGACCGCTTATTGAGGGAGAGTAACTTCTCCCAATTATCCTATTAAAAATTAGTTTTAGGTACATGTTGACCTGTACTTTAAAAAGAAACAGGCATCAATATTATTGACATTTGCCAAGATGTTCTTTTCATGAAGGATGACACATTTAACACATTCCCAAATTACCACTGGTACAGGTGTGACTGTCTCACTGGGTGGCAAGGGACAGTCCCAGTGGGTGGTACAAACCACCCAATGGGACAGTCATGCATGCACAGCTCTGTCATGAATGTGTCAAGATAAACCTATCTAAAATAGAGTAGACTTCTTAAATGGACTTTATACATGTAGTCCTAAATTTAAAGATCACAAGTACTGATGAATCGCACAAGTATTCTGTAAAGAAGACAACAAAATCATACTTGGCCAGTTAACTACAATCCTTAAAACTAGAAGCTGTTCATTTTCACATGTTCCAATGCAACCAGGCCCTGAATATAGTTTCCAATATATCTTTGCTACTTCCTGAGATAGAACTGATGGTTAGATTTACCCAATGTCAATGGTCATTGCATAGAAACAGCATGGGCTCTCATTTATAAAAGTTGTATACCACCAAAACCTAGGAGGTTGACTTCAATATGTGCCCATAGTAGATTTTTAAAAAGGAACTTTTTAAAAGATGTGGCCCAGTGGTAAAGTGCTTGCCTAACATATGTGACGTCTTGGGTTCCACACACAGTGCAAGGAAAAGAAAAGAAACTGCATCTGCTATTAAGTTCTTTTGTTTGTTTGAAAAGTATAGGAGGAAGTTTCATCCTTTAGTCTTCTGGTACATAAGGGAGGCCTTTGGCTTCAGAATCTGTTGGGATATTAGTGAAAGAATCCCTGTATAGAATGAACTGCACAAAAGTCATTTTAATAGCTACACATCTGGCTCTAACCTGTCATAAATGCTAATGAATAAAGGACACAATCATTTTTTATTTCTCAACTTGAGAGATGGAAAGCAGGGAAAATATAGAAACTTTGAGTTCCACTGGTGATTTCACAAAGAGAAACTATATGAACTCAAACTCAAATCTGTTTAATTAGTGAAGGACAAAGGAATTTTCAAACAACATGAAATACAACTTCTCAATACAGATTTGCTAAAGTATACTTAAAATATTTTTCAAAAGAAAAGGCAACAAAAATAGAACTATTACATGTGCAGTATAAATAATTCTGTTTTCTGCTTAAAATAATAACATTTAAAAAGTTGGTAAACCAAAGTCAGTGGCTAGAGAGGAGGATAATGATGAGAGTGGCTAATCAGAAGGTAAGACTGAAATGAACTGCTCCAAAGAATCCCTAATTACATCAGTTATAGGTAAATTAGGATGTATTTTACTGGTCCCATATCTATTTTCATACATTATGAACTAATAAACAAGCATAGAAAATAAAACCACATAGACAAGCATGAACCAAGAGTAGCGTATTAGTCTTTTCTGCCTACACTACATACACCATGAACAGAAGCGGAAAGACTTAAAAGGAAAACAACTGTGCATTCAAATCATTTCCATTGCCCAGGCCTGTGAGAAATGTTTTGTTCTAATATTAGAATTGCTATTATCCTGGAGGGGAAGACAAAGAGATGGGGAGTGGGAAAAATAAACCATTCCAATACTTCAAATTTAAGTGGAAAATCATTTTGTGTTATGTTCTTCAATCAAGCTGACTACATTCAGAAACATTAAGAAACCAAAGATCCTTATTAAGTCACAAATGGCCTCAAACAAAACAAATAAAACTAAAGGGCCAAAACATTTTTAAAAAGATCTTTGAACAACACCTATATATCAATAACAACATTCTTCATGTTTGTGAATAGCCTCTCTCTCTCCTTATATATAATAAGCAAACCAAGAAAAGACAGATAGCACCTTGTGGCTTTTTGTTTGTTTTTTTCTTGTTGTTTGTTTGTTTGTTTTTCTTTTAGTTAGGATTTTACTTGAATTAAGTGACAATAATATATATGACCTTTTAAACTCTTAACTCATTTTTTTTTTCTGTTCAGACTCTGTCATAGACATTATGACATAATCAAGAGGAGGAAATGGGATTTGGCCCAAATAAATTACATTTGCTAGTAAGTAAGTGTTTTATTTCATCAACAATCAACCTTAACCAAGATTAAAAGTGAAAATATGACTTGAAAAGTAAGGCAAAGACAATCATCCATGAGTGATATGTTAAGTTAGTGAGAAGATAGGTAAAAACTTACAGATAAGCAAGAGTCAATTATGTTAAAGTGATTCAAATACATAAGCCTGTAAGAGGAAAAAGTCAATATATTGCCACAACTTTGCCATTCCAGAACCCTTTTGAATGTTAGCATCATCCTTCTGTTTTCTGTCATGTGACCAACTTTTATGATAATTTATTAATATACTACCAATTGAAGAATAACAATATCTGTTAGCTATTTCAATTAAAAAGTATTTCTACCTCAAAAAACAAACATTAACCACACTCCAAGTCCTACTCAGTACAGTAATACCTCGGTTCATGAACATTTTTGTTTTCAAATAATTTGACTTGCAAACAAAAACATTGGGCAAAAACTTGCTTTCATTTATAAACTCCACATCAGGTGACAAACACGACCACAGCTATCTACTCCACACAAACACAAAGGCAGCTATGGTCCCCCAAATCATAAAACAAAATAAGTTCATAAATCAAGGTATCACTGTATTTATTGCTTTGAAAAATAATCATGTACATTATTGACTGGATTTTATTTATTTTATAGAGAGTAGAGTGCATTTATGTTACTTCCTAGAAATAACTGAATTAGAATCTAGTATGAAGTCTCAGGACAGTCTTTTGTTTCCATATAATAACACATTTCTCAATGTCTTGCTGGAATGATTAGAGACAGAAAATAAATTCTTGAAGTTACACGCATGGCTTGTAATTACACTTGGAATATATTAACAAAACTGAAAGACATATCTAAATGTTACTAAACAGTCATTAAGCTTTGATTGGGATATCTACCATCTACAGCTAATTTCTTAATATAATCATGGCAGCCTGCCAGACCACCATGTTCTAGGAATAGATACTTCTTCTCAAGAAATTTCTCTTCAGGCAATTAACTAATATTTTGAACTTGAAGCTTTTAAGACTCTGTCTATTAGGGATTTGGCACAAATATGAAGAACTAAAAGTCAATGATATTTATCAAAAACATTCATTTAAAATGTAATCCTGTACATTCAACTAGGAGGCAAAGGATATGTATCTTTAAAGAATTCCTGTTCTCTCATTTATAAATGTTTATTCCCATGTATTATTCACTAGCAAACATAAATATTTCTAAGTAAGACTTTAACATTTCATTGTCCACTGAGAGCATGGTAGACATTGAATTTTAGCAAAATTCCACCGGGTCTCTAACATTTTCTCATTTTCTCAGTGATAGGCTAAAACCTCAATTTTTCTTTGGCTATTTCTCAATACAACTGCTTCTGTTTAAAGATATTCCAAGCAGAAGGCACAGATGTCCTCTAAGTGCTCAAAAAAGATGCATATATTTAACCAATAAAATAAGTTGCCAGCAACTTACCAGAATTTCTCTTTGACACCATCTTCAAATTTGTGCTGACTACAGAACAGACCACAAGAACCAAAAGAATTGGTGGCTTCATTGTTAAGTTTCTTTCACAGCTGAAAAGTGAAGAAAAACGGTGATGAAGTTTAAAACAGAGTCTTGGCTTTAACAATATAGCAACTACTGATTAAGGATTCCTAAGTTGAAAACCCAAACTCTGAAATGCTCTGATGTCCCATTAGAAATGTGTTCAACTAATAATATCTATGTAAATATTCCAAAATTTTAGCTGCGTCCTATCTCCTGTTGTCCTGAACACTGTTTGTGCCCTATGCATGACTTCCTGGCCCACCTGAAAGGTGATCTACAGAAGTCTTTTATATTTTCCTCCCAAGGGGACTTTCTGTTCACAAAAGCAGCTTAACTGCTGTACTGGTTCCTTAAATCCTTGGTATGTTTTAGAGGATTGAGTGGCAACCTGATCATTAATATGCTTTATTTGCACATCTTCCCTTTCAGTCTGGTTGTGTCACTTCCTTGTAGTGTTTGTCTTACTGTCTGTCTTTTTGAAGAACCCAAACTAAAAGACCATTAAGTGTTCCACACAATTCTTTGTTTTCCACAGATTTTATCTGCTGAATTTCTAGCTTAATAGATTACATAGTCTTTGCAAAAGCTTCGCTACTCTAGCTCTCATCTTGTCTCTAGTTCTCATCATGTCTTCCTATTCACAATGTAGGTCATCTTAGTGATGTTAAGAATAAATCAGACTCGCCTGTGTAAGCACGGTATTGTCTGGCTAGTGTAAGAAACTAAAAGTAAGATACAAAAGTTACAATAGATGGAGTGAAAGGGAAAGAAATTGCTCAAAGGGAAATCATACTGTTTGATCAATTTTGCACACCTGTATCTGGTAACCTGAGCAACTATTTTGAAAATAATGATATGCAATATAACAACCATTGTTAAATTCCTATCATCTTGTTTTGAAATCCTGTATCACCATTGTTTGTTTGTTTGTTTTGTCATTTGGCTTTTGTTGTTTGCTGTTGTTGTTGTTGATTGCTTTTTTATTTTTCTGTGCTTTTTTTCTCTTTAAAATAAAAAAAGAATAGTGTGTTGGTTTATTCCTGACTTAGTTCTTCCTGCTCTATTAATTCACTTACCAACTCAACCATGTTGGTTAAATTTTAGGAGTCTGTCATGCTTTTCTTGCCCCAAACGTATTCTAACCATGATTACACCACCTTCACTATTTTGTCAAAAAGATTGTTCATAAGAACTTTAATTCAATAAGATAGAATATCATTTTAGGTTTCAGGTGTTTTCTAAATAGTGATGTAAAAAGATGAATTGAGAAGACCTTTTAAAAATTCGGTTTCCCCATATTTACAATGTGATCATTTTCACCCAAATTATGAGTTGTTTTATAACTGATATTTGGAGATATTAAGTGTAGAAAACAATTGACCCAGAAACATTTTACTTCTCTATATAACTGACCTTTCCCTATTCGTTATGAAGTAAAATATTTAATATTTGATTTTGACTAAAGAAATCATCACTGGAATTGAATTAGTTAATCACAAAATTATTTCATACTTCCTCTTCCTGTCAGTTAAAATCAGTGGGGATCAGAAGCACTGACCATATCAACTTCTTAAATTCATGCATTTACCAATCCTATTTCCACATTAGAGTCAATTAATTTAAAAAATACTGAACTAAATTTTATGATAATAATTGAGCATTTTGTGTGTTACAGACATTGTGTTAAACTGACATATGGCATTTATATCCTCTCAAAATCTTATGTGATATTATGTCCATTTGGTTTTTTCAAGAAACTGGCACTTATGACTTAGCTGAGGTCATGACAGTGAATTGTAGAAAAAAGAACTTGAATTCAGGTTTATGTGACTAAAACACCCAGTCTCTTAAGTATTACTAAATTATTTTTGCCCCAGAAGTTAGACGATATAGGAGTCATAAACTATGTCTAAGATTATAAAATGGTGTTCCTTGCCTTCAAGGAGCTATAACCTAACTGCAGAGATCCATGCGTACTAGAATGCTTAGTCAAGTACAAGACAATGAACAACTTATATATGTTAAGGGGTAAGAGAATATAAAGAAAAGTGTTTGGTAGCATGTTCAATAGATAATTCAGATTTCCCATTTAAAGGCAAACTCTGCCAAGCTGCCAATTCACACAGTCAAATAGAAAGGCCAACATCGTTAATTTCCTAGCAGTGTTCCTTTGCAACACCAGTCAGTATGAAATATCGCTACTGATCAAGCAATGTTTCAGGACTGTGACCACTGGGCTCCCAACATATGGTTCCATACATCTGTTGAAATACTAAAAGTGTCAGAAGAACCTTAAATTATACCCTGGAAATCTTACACTGAAATTTAGGTTTACTACATTATAATTTTTGGTTTTGGTGATTTTATATCTAACTTAGTGTTGTGTGAAGAAAGTATATAGGACCATGTATAGTACCTACTATGGTGATAATTATGCTGCTGTTCCATTGTTGCAAAATTACCTTTTTCCAAAAAGAGTTCTTCCCCCTACTATGAATATGAATATGTACTGGTTAGTACCTGTGAAATTCATAATCTCCTGAGAGCTTTGTATTTACTGATTCTCTAGGGTTAGCATGCAAAAATCTTCTAAAGGCCACATGAGAAAATGGAAGGAAAAAAGATGCCTGAACTAGGGCTAATGAAGACTTTACTATTTCTTACCTTAGAGTACGAAATTCGATATAAGTAGTGCTACTTAGACAGTTTTTAGAAATGTAATTGAACTAAAATTTTAACAGATCATTATAATAATAAGGTTATGCTCAAATGACTTTCAATTACAGTTAGCAAATTATCATCTCCACCTTATTCTTTCCCTGCCTTACAGAACCAAGTATATCAGCTTATCAACTTATGCTAATTTTATAAAGTATTTATATGGCAAACTCTTGACTATAGGAACCTAAACAAGTTTGATGTATAGCTATATCTATACTATAATTAAAAGACTCAATTAAAAATAGTTGTCTACAGTGAAGTCTGGTATTCACACAGAGGTGATCATAAGGTCCTGTTTGATCTTCAATCAGAAAATAAAGATGTAGACTTTGACAAAATTCAACATCCCCTCATGATAAAAGCCCCAAAGAAATTAAGTGTAGAAGGCTCATACCTCAATACAATAAAGGCTATATGTGACAAAAACATAGCCAATATCCTATTTAATGTGGAAAAACTGTTATCAGTTTATCTAAAATCAAGAATGAGAGAAGGCTGTCCATTCTCACCACTCCACTGATGGTGGGAATGTAAGTTACTTCAACCACTATGGAAATCAGTGTGGAAGTTGCTCCAAAAACTAAAAATAGAACTACTATATGACCCCATGTTGTA
Organism: Dasyprocta punctata; assembly: GCA_004363535.1. Taxonomy (NCBI): domain Eukaryota; kingdom Metazoa; phylum Chordata; class Mammalia; order Rodentia; family Dasyproctidae; genus Dasyprocta; species Dasyprocta punctata. The sequence continues at coordinate 12,592 of RJWM01015472.1, forward strand.
GTTTGCATCTAGATGACTCCCAAAACCTCGTGTGTGGGGAGTTTTGAAGGTGGCAGGATTAGAGTATGTAAATGTGGATTAAGGCTCTGTGTGTGCGTGTGTGTGTGTGTGTGTGTGTGTGTGTGTGTGTGTGTGTGATGCTGTGTGAGTATGTGGATTAAAAAGATAGAGTGTGTTATGCTGGTATTAAGGGTGCCCCACTTCAGGTGTGGGTGACACCAATCAATAGGTTTTGAACCTGGATAGAATATGAAGGGGAAAGGGAAGGCTTCTTGGACTGCTCCTGTTGCTATTTGCTGTTTTTCTGTCTCCTGCCTATTGCACCCATGAATTTTTCCTTCCCTGTGATGCCCCTCTGCTATTCCACCTGCTTTGGACCCAACTGACTATGGAATGAAGCCTCTACAAAATGTGTGTGAAAATAAACCTTTCCTCCTTTAACTTTGAGTGTCAGATATTTTGTCTCAGCAACTAGAAAAGTAAGCAAGACAGACTTTGGTACCAGAAAAGTGGAATCATTTCTGTGATGTTACCTGGCCACATGGTTCAAGAGCTTCTGGAACTGGCTTGTGGGAAGAGATTGGAAAGGTTTGGAAACCTCACCTGAAGAAGCAGTCCTGAAATCCTGTAAACTGAACTTTATGTGAGATTCTGATCAAAGCTCAGAAGACCAGAATGCTGATAGAAAAGCTGCCAGTAAAGACCAGGATCAGGAGGTTTCTGTTTGGAAGAAGGATTGCATTGGCTGTTGGACTCGACATTATGTGTATTATACTTCTGCAGAAAATTTATCTGCATTTTGCTTTTGTCCAGAGACTTTGCCTGAGTCTCAGATTAAGTGTGGCAGACTAATGTGGTGGGAGAAATTTCAAGGCTGTCTAATTTTGAAGTGGTGGCATAGTTACTATTAGAGGCTTTTAGGCATATATATATTTTTATAGATAGATAGATAGATAGATAGATAGATAGATAGATAGATAGATAGATAGACAGATTGAAAATCAAGAGCAAAGAGCCCAGTAGAATGATTTTAAAAGTTTTCAGTCTGGCCAAAAATGAAGCCCCAGTAAAGCTGTAGACTTCAAAGATAGATCAGAAGAAAACTTGACTGCTGAGAAGGAATAAAACAATAGAAAAAATTGACTGAGGACATCACAGAAGCCAGCAGGATTCCCGCCTTTGCAGCTGGAGTTGCAAGGGTGAAATATTTTGTTTAAGAGGAGAGCCCCAGAGTACCATACTCCAGAATGTTATTGGCCTAGGGAAGTTGTTCTTCATGATTTGGTTCATAGTGCTCAGCCATCAAGGCACTCAACCCCTATAGCCAAAAGCAAAGGAAGCCCAGCCGTAGTTCCAGTTGGTGAAAGAATCTGGCACCATCCACATGGTGTTAGTTTTAGGTACATGAAGAATGCAAGACTTGTGGGGTTGGGTAGGCTTCCACACAGGTTTCAGAAGAAGACCTGGGAGGTCAGGCAGTGTGCCCATGAGAGGGTAGTGTCTGATGCTATATGTGTGAAGCTAAAGGTGCAACGGAGATTACGAAACCTTAGAGAAGCCATGTGTATTATCTGAGGAAAGTTGCAAGGAATGAGCAAAGCAGGCCAAAGAGAGAAGCCATGAGAGAAACAGCCACCAACAAAGTCACAAGACGATAGCCACCCAAACTCTCTGGAGTTCACATCTTGTCACAGATTTTCCCCAATGCTGGACATGGAACTGTGGGACTTAATGTTTGCCCTGCTAGATTTTGGACTTGCTTTGGTTCCATTCTTTTCTATCCCCCTATATGGAATGGGGATGTTTATCTTGTGCCATTGAATGACAGCCAGTTATATCATTCTTTAGTCTACATACTAAGGAATTCAAGTCAACATACTATAGAGACACTTGCAAACCTGTTTACTGTAGCACAGTTCACAATAGTTGGTGTGGGGAGTGGCTGAGCTGGAGACAGATCACACATGCAGGGCTAAAGCAATGTCAGTCCTAGGACACAGAGTGTCTGAGGCGAGCCAGAAAAAAAAATTATTAGGCAGGTCATTTCTCCCATTAGGAGATGGGTTTCACCTGTTATCAACCTCTTGCTGATTGTACAAATAAATGCGCTGCAGTCATTGGACAGTTCCTTTTGTCCCATCAGGTGGGAGGGCTCTACCCGACCTCTATATTCTGACCTTTGTCTTCATTTCTTCATCCCCCACCATCCTTACCCTGGGAATTTCAAAAGCCATGCTGGACACTGGCAAGTCAAGATATGTAATCAGCCTAGGTACTTATCAACAGATGAATGGATAGAGAAACAGATACACATACAAAGTGGAAAATCATTCAGACATAAAGAAAAACAAAATTGCACCATTAACAGAAAAACAGATGGTCAGCAAATCATCAGATTAATTGAAATAAGCCAAACTCAGAAAGACAAGTATGTCATGTTTTCTCTAATGTGTTGAATCTAAAATGCAAAAATGACATGAAAGTGGAAAGAAGAATATTATTATTAGACAAGAGACAGGAAATAAGAATTCGGGTATAAGGGAGAGCAATAGGGAGATTTGATAAGATCAAAATATGTTATCTGCACATATGATAATACAGTATAACACTGAAATACAATATTTTGTGAAATTAATATGCATTAATAAAAATATATTTTAAGAACAGACAAAGGCAAAGACACAACTATGTTGTTGAGATTCTACTAATAATGTTCTACTTACAAAGCAGGAAAAGTTGTTTCTTAGACTGATATTTGAAAAAGGTCTCAATAGTTACACAATCCTACTTTCAACCCACTGAGAAATCTTTTTTAAAAATATTTATCTAGGTTGTCCTTAAGTACTCCCTATAATTTTAAAACAACTGCATGAAGAGGCAGCATATTCTGCTGAAAACTTTAATATAGATAGATAGATAGAACAAGACGTGAAGCTAAAACCAGAAGAAGCAGAGATACACAAGTAGAAAAACAGAGAAATAACAAAATACAAAGATAACTATGACACAGATTGAGAGGGAAAATACACAGAGGAAACAGGAGCAGATATTGTTATTTATGGCTGAATAATACTGCACCATGTGTATTATCATATTTTCTTTATCCATTTATCTGTTGATGAGCACCTAGGCTGAGGTTTCATATCTTGTTATACTTGGGGAGGGGAAGTGTTCACACAAAACAAAAATCAAGACAAAATGTTGATGTATACAGAGGAAACAATGAGATAAGAGGAATGCTGAGAGGGGAACTGCTGAGAGATAGAAGGGCCAGTGCATTATATACATATACCAACTCCCCACAAGAAATGTTATCATTATATACTGCAAACATGTACCAATAAAAATTAAAATTAAAATAGTGGGACAGAGAGCATAAAAAGAGAAGCAACCCTACAGGAAAGAATTTGGTGTAATCAACTATTCAATTTCTTTTTCTTTTTTTTTTTTTTCTGTAGTGACTACTGTGTCCTGTCTGGGTTCTGTATATGCATAGTCCTCAAAAATCAAAATTTAATCTCACAGCTTCCCTTTCACCTGGATATAGCCAGATCATTGCACTCCAACTGTTAAAATGCAACAAAAAATTTTATGCCTGACATGCAATAGTCTTTTTCAGGGTTGTTCTCATCAGCAAACCTAGAAGTAGTGGGTATAAGGTCTTCTAAGGTGTTCAGACAAAAAAATCAATCACTGCTATTTTGATGTGCTAAATCCTTTATTATCCAACATTTTCCTCCATGAATAAAAAGTGCCAATATTCTTGTATACTTCCATATACTGTTTATGATACTATAAAGCAGTATAGCATTTAAAAAGGCAATTTGGTAGTATTTGGCAAAATGTAAAGTTCTTAGGAATTTCTTTTTTGGAGATTACAGAAATTCAAATGTGTATGCATAAAAATGTATGTATGTAAATGCATGGTCAGTATACAACAGGCTGTGATAGTAAAATTCTGGGAACAAGCTAGATAACTTTTCATGGGAGGGAGGGAACATCCATATTGCAGAATACTACATAACCATTAAAGAGACTGAGTTAGAGAGGTAGGTATAGATATAGGGGATCTATAAGATATATAAGAAACAAATATGATCCTACAGATAATTAAAATTTCTTTGTTTGTATGTACGTATATACATATATATGTATATATATATATGTATATACGTATATATGTATAGGGATATTTACAGCAAAATAATTGGAACATTTAATACTGTCACTAAAAAGAAGGGAGATGATAAAGTCCTTGGTTAAAGGGAAATTTTCATTTTTTACTCAGTGTAGTCATGGTGATCATTAATTCCATTCTCTTCATATCTATAGCTCCTAGACTTTAAGCGTAATTGTACTTCCTGGCCACATTGTGATTGGTGGGGCCATGAGACTGGTTATGGCTAATTACTTGTAAGCAAAAGTCATCGCTCACATTTTTAGGCCAGAACGGCTATTTTTTGTTATGAATTCTGTGACTAACTTTATGCTATCATTACTGGTAATATTAAAAATGCTGGTTGCTCTGTCATCCTGAATTCTAGTGTCTTGGTTACTTTTTTCTCACTGTTGAGACAAAATACTTGATGCCCAAAATGAAGGAAGGAAAGGTTTATTTAGCTTAAAATTTTTGGAGGTTTCAGTCCATACTCAGCTGACTCCAAGGCAGGGTGGCAGGGCTGAGGGACAACACGGCAGCTGCAGCAGATACCAAAAGCCACCAGAGCAAAAGGGCAAAGGGGGAAGGCACAGCTCCTTCCCTCACTTATATTGCGTTCCGGTTACCTGCTCCTGGGCGGGTGCAACACTCATGCCACCAATCCCAGCGCTAGACAATGAGCCAATCACAAATGCTAGACTTAGCCACCCTAGAAAGGCCCACCTCCCATGACCACATGAGGCTTTTGGGGGACATTTAAACAAACCACAAGCTGGGCATGGTGGTGCACATCTTTAATTCCAGGCTCAGGAGGTTGAGGCAGGAGGATCATTGTGAGTTCGAGACCAGCTTGGGCTACAAAGTGAGTTCAAGGCCAGCCTGAACTGCATAGTGAGACCCTGTCTCAAAAACACAGGGCCAGGGATTTAGCTAAGTGGCCTAAGTGCCTGCCTGGCAGGCGTGAGGTTACGAGTTTGATCCCCGTTACAAAAACAAACAAACAAACAAAAAAACCCACAACATCTAGTATAAAGAGTTATGAAACAAAGTTTTTAGCCAACATGTTACATAAGTCAGAAATAAAACTTTGGTGCTACAAATGTCAATATTTGGAAATTTTTTTAAAATAGTACGATTTTAAATTATCCTAATAACATTGAAGAGTTTAGTTTTAAATTGAGATAAATATTATACTTTCTGGGTATAAAATCATAATATTAATATGACGCCTAGAACAGCAAATAATATTTTCTACATCAAGAGTACACAATGTAAAGAGACTATTATGTGCCATGATTGTTCTAGATTCAAAATAATCATTTAAGTGTAACTGCTGGGTACACCTCATATTATTGTACTCTACGTTGTTGTGCTCTGCAAATGGTGAATTTTTTTTTTACAAACTGAAGGTTTGTGGCAACTCTACATTGTGCAACTCTATCAGTACCATTTTCTCAACAGCATGTGTCACTTTGTGTCACACTTTGATCAAATTCTCACACTGTTTCTAACACTTTTACTATGATTGGATCAGTTATGGTGACCTGTGATTGGAGATCTTTCACATTACTATTGTAATCATTCTGGACCACCACAAAGTGTAGCCATATATGACAGTCGAGTTAATTAATAAATGTTCTGACTGCTCCACAGAATGGCCATTCCGCCATCTATTTCTCTCTTTTCTCTCTTCTTCTCCCTCTGTACTTCACTTCCTCTCTCTTTCTCCCTCCCTCACTCAGAGCCTATGTCCAAGACACAACACTGAAAGCTGGCTAATCAATAACTCTACAATGGCTTCTAAGTGTTCAAGCAAAAGGAGAAATCCCATATTTTTCAATTAAATCAAAAATCAAAAGGTAGGCCTTTTGCAACAACCAAACTGTGAATGAAAAGAAAAAGTATTTGAGAAAAACTTAAAGCACTACTGCATTAAACACAATAAATCATAATAAAGTAAAACAGTCTTATTTCTCATACGAAGAAAGTCTTGGTAATCTTCATAGATGATCAAACCAGCTGCAATGTTTCCTTAAACCAAAATCTAATCCAAAATAAAAACTTAACCTAGAGTAAGATTCTAACTCTCTTTAAGTCTATCAAAACAGAGGCAGGGAAGTTGTAGACAAAATCTTTAAAGATAAAAAACCTAGTTCTTGAGATCTTAGGAAAAAACCATCTCCTTAACATATGAGAAAAAATGAGGCAGCAAGTACTGATATGGAAGCTACAGCAAGTTGTCTAACTAGATTATTGATGAAAGTGGCTAAATGACAGATTTCAGTGTAGATTAAATCATCTTGTGCTAGAAAAAGATACCATCTAGGACTTTGACAGCTAGAGAGGACAAATCAATGACTGGCTTTAAAGCTTCAAAGGACAGGCTTTCTTTTTAGGAACTATTGCAGCTTCTGATTCTAGTCGAAGCCAAAAATCATTTACCATTCCTAAAATCCTAGTCCTTAAGAACTACACTAACTTTATTGTCTGTGTTCTATAAGTGGAAAAACAAAGCCTGGATGACAGCACAACTTCATATAAGATATTTTGTTAAATACTGTAAGCATATTGTTGACATTACTGGTAAGATAAAAAGACATTCCTTTCAAAATACTATTATTAATAGACAAATTACTTGGTCATTTAAGAACTCTGAGGAAGATGTACAATGAGACTAGCATTGTTTTCATGCTTTCTAACACAGCACCTGTTCTGTAGCCCATGGATCAAACAGCAATTTTAAATTTCAAATCTTATTGTTTTAGAAATATAATTGGTAAGGCTAGGTCTGATATAAATGGTGATTCTTCTGACAGATCTAGGCAAAGCAAATTGAAAACTTTCTGGAAAGGAGTCCACATTCTAGATGTCATCAAGCACATTTGTAATCCATGGAAAGAGGTCAAAACATTAACATTAACAGGAGTTTGAAAGGGGTTGATTTGAGCCCTTGTGAATGATTTTAAGTGGCTTAACACCTCAGTGGGAGAAACAGTGAATGTGGTAGAGCATAAGAACTTAGAAGCAGAGCCTGAAAATTTGAACGAATTGCTACAATTTCGTGATGAAACCTCAACAGATGAAGAGCTGCTTCATGAAAGGGAGAGTCAATTAATACAGAAAACTTCATTGTCTTCTTTTAAGAAATTGATGTAAGCCACTCTAATATTCATCATTCATCACTATGATCAATCAGTAGCCACAAACATTAAATCAAAACTCTCCACTAGCAAAAAGATTATGAAATAGTAAAATCTAAGAAGATCATTAGCATCTTTAATCTAGGAATATAAGACATAATGCTATTCCACCCTTTGTAACTACAGTATAGTGTAGATGTAAGTTCCATAAGCACTTGGAAATCAAAAACTGTGGAGCTTGGTTTTTGTGATACGTGCTTTATTACAGTGGTCTAGAACATAATCTGAAATATCCACAAGGTATGTATATTTTAAGAGGAGAAACTATCCTCTTTTTTAACCCCCAGTAAAACTGACTAGAAAACATTAGGGACCAAATCAATTAAATTATTTCCCACTAAAGTCGTAGTGCTATAGTAGTTCCTATAAAAACCATTGTTAGTTTTAGTCTATTATTCAAAATCATCAAGATCACCTCAAGCCATAAGGGTTGTATTCATTTAATTAACTCTCTCATTACATGTTTTCTTTCTCTTGTTATAATCAAATTGATTAAAAATTTCAGTAAGATAGGACACAGAACACAGATCCACAGACTGCCATTATAGACCAATCTACACTATGGTATTAATCCATTAATCTAATTAACCAACTTTATATAAAATATTTAGCTATACTGAAAACAATTTAACTAACTTATGTTGGCCATCTTGCCATGAAATAAATCATCCTTTCATATTGATATGTCAGTTTAATAATTCTACCAAAAGTAAATGATAGATGTTTCATCTGACTTGCTCCCAGATAAGGTACATTAAATTATTCATCCAATGAATTTATTTTATGCCTCAATTGATGATACAGAAAAGGAACAAGATAATCTTGGTATCTAACTTACAAATGACCACAGTCAGTTAAATAATCAATAACAATAAAGTGTTTTAAATGAAATAAAGGACAATACAGTGTTTTGAAAACAAAGATAGGAAAAAAATCAAACTTACGTTTATGAGAAAGAGAAAACTTTCTAGAGGAAAATGATTTTCAACTGAGAGCCCAGAGAATGATAGAAAAGAATGTTCCAGAAAGAGGCAGTAACATAGACAAAGGCCTGTAAGTGAAAGATTACGTAGGTGAGGGGTTAAAGTAAAATAAGTTCAATGTGGCAAAACACAGAGTATAAAATTGGAAGATAACTGATATTGAACAGGTGAACAAGGGTCAGATCATGAAGAGATTTGATGTCCTATAGTACTTCTATACATGGATGAAACAGGAGATTAGGATATGGCAAAGCAACTGATGAAGTAAGTGTGATCTGTTAATTACAAAATCCCAGAACACATGCACAGAACAGTTCCCAAAGCCCTGTATGTGGACTTCTCAGGAGAATGTAAGCAGGTTTTCCATAGGACAGGCTAGACCTGATGTCAGCCTGAGGTGTGGGATCCCAGAACCACCTCTCAGGATCCATATGTAGAAGATCCCATAGATTTCCTTTATATTTGAATGCCATGAAAGGACACAGATGCTGAGAAGAGCTATTGTGGCTTTTGCTACAATATCTCAACCTATGTCCTCCAGGGTATACTTTTATCTTGCCTTTCTTCTTTTACTAAGCCCAACCTCACTCTGCAGAGCCACTTTCCCCCTCATTCTTGACTTTTACATTTTAAAATAAAATCTGTCACTGCTTTTTGATCATTTCATTCAATTCTTCATTCCAGAAAAGAAGAACCTGGACTCCAACTCCAGAAGGAGACGTAAGCACTGCAAAACTCAATAATGTTTACTTGGTGAGCCACTTTCAGAAAGTACTACCCAGTAACATGGACATTCAGTGCGAAATTAGAGATGGTGATAAGAGTCAAAAAAAAAAAGAAGAATGCCACATGCACCCACAGACCATGGACCACATGAGCACCATGGATGGTATTCATCTTTACTCAGTATTCACCCCTGGTCACCACCCCCAATGAATTCAATGCCATGGCCCTTGCTATGGCCACCCAGCAGCTCTGAGGCCCTACAGTGTTTTATTTCCCCTCAGCACTGGGTAGCAGAGATACCAACCAACTAACCAACTTGATTGTGGATGAGACCAATACCCCTGCAGAGAAGTTATCTCCAAGGAAAAATAATGGCCTGGGCCAGCAATGGTTGCTCCAAGAAAAGCTCAGGGATATTTAAACTACAAAAGCAGCATGGGGTTTTACTTTGAAAGTGACTCTTTCACAGCAGGCTAGAGATAGTGAAGAAACTCAGTGCGGTGCCCACCATATTGCTACAGAGTGCTTAATCAGCCACTATTTTGGGAAGGGGTTAATTGATTAAGACTGAGCCACAGAGTAACTACATAACAACTCCACTTCAGGATTTCCAGTATCACCCTGACAGTGACTGAGTGAGACACAATCACAGGAGACAGAGGGTAGGGGCTACATATTGACATCCTGAGAAACTTACCCAAAAACCAAGAAGGATACAGGCTTCAGCCTCTGTACAGAGAAATTAGGCCAGGTGCAAGAGGCTCTCAGAGGTGGCTAGATCTGAAAGTACTTGTATTAAATCTAGGAGTCTGCTTAAATCCCTGGCCTGCTGGCTACAGCAGACACCAGTGGTCTGATTAATTTCCCCATCTACCAACATGAGCAAGGATATATTTCAGCAAGGAGGACTGTCACAGTTTGGGGTATATAAATAGAGGGGCCTCTGGAATAAGGTGGGGGAAGCACATCACAAACTTAAAGGCCATAAGGCTAAGTGGAGAAAATTGTGACTTGCTGGATTCCAAAACTGCATATCCTGGGGCAGGGGGTGGGGGTAGGGGTGGCTAACTGATTCAACAAGGCAGAGAATTTTTAAAACAAATATTTTTATTTGTTTCTTTATTGCTTTTTAGGAGCTGGAGTTTTTCCTCCTTTTTTTCTTTCATTTTCTCTTTTTATTGTTATTTAATATTTTTCTTATCCTTTATTTCATACTCTGTTTTTTCTTTTTTCCTGTTACTTTTATCTAATACTGTTAATTTCCTTTTACTCTTCCACAAAATCCTTCATCTCACTTTTAAATCCTCCATCTCAAATTCCGTTGATTCATTTTTCAAATTCTACTTTTTTTTACTGTTTAGCTCACCAACCCCTTTCTTCTTCTTTTTTATTTAAGAGAAAATAGATACAGAAGATAGAAACAAAAATCAAAAAAGACAGACAAACAACAACAACAGATCTGATATGATAACATTGTAGGTTTACACACTGAGGTGGTTGAAGTTTGACAGTAGTTACAATATTGCATATTGTTACCTTCATAGGGGTTGATCATATTGACAGATATAGACATGTAAGATTTATCAATTCAGTTATATTAACTTTTCTTTTTCAATAGCTACTGTATTTAGCAATACGGTTTTTTAAAACTGTCTTATTTATGCATATTTGTAAATTTATGTCTTTTACCTTTTCTCTTCCTTCCTTCCTTTCCCCTTAGAATACCTCTTGTTATTATTGAAATAACTACCCATAACATCAGGTCTAATGTAACCAAGAGAAATAGTTCAGAGTGACACCAATAAAGCATAAAAGAATGGTCATACATAAGAGAAACAAAAAACTAAAGAGATCAGCAAACAACAACAACATATCTGATACTGTAAAATTATAGGCTTAGTAATTTAGATGGTTGGAATTTTACAGTGGTTGCAACATTGTATATTGTTGCCATTAAGGGGGCTGTTCAGATTGACAGGTAAAGACATGTAGGATTGATCTGGTCTTATGAATATCAACTGTTCTCTCTCACTAGTTAATGTATTTAGGGTATAGACTTTTAAACTATCTTATGAATACCCTCATATAAAACTATGTCTTTTTTCCATACCTTCCTTCCTCGATTCCCCTTGTAATACCTCTTATTGTCTTGAAACTAAATGCGCTTACCAATTGGCCAAATATAGTTGAACAAGATAGTACTGAATAAAACCAATAACAAATAAGATAATGGAGGTACTACATAGTAATGCAATGTTGATTTCTATATAGCCTCATGTTAGCTTCAAGGCAGTTGCCTACATCATCTGTTGTAACACAATCATACTAAGATAGGTTAAAATCTCTCAGAACAGAGCCGTGAAAGTAATACCTCGTTTTGATGCAGGGTGATCATATATCACTGAAGGCTACCCTTATAAATTTTGTTATCTTTACAATAGCTGTCTTTGTCGTCATTTATGATGAAGATAGGCTGGTCGAGGTAGAATAGGATTAAACTAAACAGTTCACTGAAAACAATACTGGACTTAAATTCCGTTAATGGATTATTCATTTGTCTGCCCTGCTCGGTGGTATCTTTCTGTCGCTTTTTCTGGAGCTGTGGACTTCTTTATCTCTCTCTAGAATGTCCTTCAGTATTCTTTGTAGGGTTGGCTCAGTTGTCATAAATTCCTTTAGTTGTTCTTTGTCATGGAAGTATCTTGTTTCTCTGTTGATTTTAAAAGATAATTTTGCAGGGTACATTAATCTGGGTTGGAAGTTATTTTCCTTCAGGGCTTGAAATATTTCACTCCAGGCTCTTCTTGACCTGATGATTTGTGTTA
>RJWM01015472.1:24584-47864 GCA_004363535.1 Dasyprocta punctata
TATGTCTGGGTGTAGGCCTGTTTTGGTCAAGTTTAGCTGGAGTTCTATATGCTTCAGTTATCTGAAAGTCTCTTCCTGTTCCCATGCTTGGGAAGTTTTCTGAAATTATTTCTGTAAATAGTCTTTTAATTTGATTTGTATTGACCCCTGCTTTTTCACTCACACCTTTTATTCATAAGTTATGTTTCCTTGGGTTGTCCTGCAGCCGTTGCACTGCCACTTCCAGATTTCTAATTATCTTGAGAAAGTCTCTCCTTTCTCTCTCCCAAGCTTCCATTCTTTCTTCGAGATACAAAAGTCTAACCTTGGTTTCCTTCAAGTGGTTCTGCCAAATTTTATTGGAGTCTTTGATGTCCTGGTAGTCTCTCTGAATCTGATTAATGCGTTCTAAGTCTTTATTTGTTTCATTCTCATTTTCCTTTGATTTTCCATCCTCCACCTTTCTGGCCATGCTTCCTTTAGAGGCGGTTAGCGATTCCCCTATTATATATTTCATTTCAATTCTCAGTTGGGCTAACAGTGCCACTTTAATTTCTTTCATAGCTTCATGGAGTTGTCTCCTCACTTCGGTTGTCATCTCCTCTGTGAGTTTAATTTTTGGACTCCCAACTTTGTCTGTCTTTGCGTCATCTGGGTTCGTGCTGCTTGTATCGGAGTCCGGAGAGCGCCCTCTACCTTTCTGTCTTGGCATTTTCCTCGGCTCAGCTGAGAGCCCGTGTTGGCCCACTGTGTGTTTCCCCAGCCCACCTCCACTCTGCGGATGTCTGTTGCAGTGCACGATGATAGGGCGCTTCCTGGGAACCTGTAACGGGCCATCTGCCAAACTTCCCCTATCACCCCCAGGGCACTTGTGCAGGTTCTGCTGTGACTTTCCAGGAACCATGCTTAATTAGGTGCAGTTCCGGTCTCAAGATGGATGCCTGTCCCTCGTTCTCCCTTGGGGGTGGGGGGTGGGGGACTGGGGGCCGCCGGGTTCGCTCACTCACCTGCTCACGATCACCTCGCTCCATAATCGACCGCCTCCTCTGCCGTCGCCGCTGCAGCCATAGCAATTGACCACGTATCACCAGCACCCCGATGGCTCCTTCTCGGTTCGGGTCACAGCGCTAATTGGATTCGGCTCCAGTCAGAGGTGCTGCTGGTCTCCGCCTTTGTTTATTTCATTTTTTTTTACTCTTTCCATGGGCTACAGTTCTCGTTTTAGATTCTTCTTGGGTCCAGAGGACCCATCTCCCTCTTTTTTCCTTCTCTCTGTTATTATATTATTTTATATTCCAGCATTTGGATGGCATATTCGGGGAGTCTCCCTACTGCAGTGTTATCTGGGTGGCCATCTTGCAGGAAGTCCACCCTTTTCTTCTTACTAGTATAACCTTCAAGTTTTATAAGTCTTTAGATAATTAACTCCATATTACTATTGAATTCTGTTCTACTGTTAGTGGAGGGAGAGTTGCTACACTTAGTAGACATGTACCATATTTCAATATTTGGTTTGTTTTAGAGATTATACTGAAATTATAGATTTCTTTCTATGGTTAAGGATGGTATATTGGTTGCTAGGGGATATCAATATTCAGTTTACCCGTGATGATACTAATGTTGCTGATTTTATTGCTATTCCCAAGGTGGTATGATCATTGCTATTAATTGGTTGTTTCTATATGCCAATATCTGAATTGCCTTTGTTTCATCGATAATATGGTGCTTCATACCTGAAGAATTTGGTGCTGAACCAACTACACTGCATCCTCCTATCTGACAAAAATAAAAAAAGAGGTAGTTGGATCTTGGAAAAGAAGGAAGGGACTACAGGTAGCCACACACAGAGTGTGACACTTAAAAGTAGACATTAAGTAATGAGGTCTCTGAACTAGCAACAAAGTCTTCCACTATAATCAACCCACAACCATCACCACAAAAAATTACAATAAATAATTATAATAGAAACTCAAGATGACAGATGATAAAATACCTCCAAAACATCCCAATTCTCCCCAAACTGATCCATGAGACACTGAAGGGGAAGAAAACAAAAGTCATACACCATATCACTAAAAGGACAAAAGAGGGCATTAAAAAAATCCATTTAGTATAATGTGAATGTTGGTTTGTCATAGACGGTTTTATCAGATTGAGATAAAGACCATCTATTCCAATTTTCTGTAGGGTTTTTATCATAAACACTTGTTGCACTTCATCAAATGCCTCTCCTGTATCTATTGAGATGAACAGAGACATTTTGTCCTTGGCTTTGTTAATATGGTATGTTACATTTACATACATATGATATGTTCAACATACTTCTCTGTATGTTGAACCATCTCTGCATCTATAGGATGAAATCTACTTGGTCATGGTGTATAATCTTGATTTGCTGCATTCTGTTTGCCAGTACTTTATTGAGGACTTTTGTGTCTATGTTCATTAGGGAGATTGGCCTGTAGTTCTCTTTTATGGTTGGTTCATTCTCTGGTTTTGGTATCAGGGTAATGCTTGCTTCCAAGAATGACATTTGGAGTATTCCTTCCCTTTAATTTCATTAAAAAATTTGAGAAATAGCAGCATGAGGTCTTCTCTAAATTTCTTGTAGAATTCAGCACTGAATCTGTTGAGGTCTGGGCTTTTCTTTGTTGCTGTTTTTAATTATATCTTTAATTTCACAGACTGATATTGGTTCATTTAGAATTTTATATCTTCTTGATTGAGCTTTTATAATTTATATACATCTAGGAATCTGTCCATTTCTTCTGCGTTTTCCATCTTATGAGAATACAGGTTTTCAAAGTAGGCATTGATAATCTGGATTTCTTCAGGATCTATTGTGATGTTCCCCTTTTCATTTTTAATTGCATGAATTTGAGCCTTTCCTTTTTTATATAAGATTGGCTAGCAGATATAAATTTTATTCAATCTTTCAAAGAACCAAATTTTTGATTCATTTTATTGTTTTCTTAGTCTCAATAGCATTAATTTATGCTCTGATATTTATAATTTCCTTCCTTGAATGAGCTTTGTGTTGGACTTGCTCTTCTTTTCTAGAAGCTTGAGGTTCAATTTTAGGTTCTTTATTTGAGCCCAGTCTGTTATTCTGATACGGGAAATCACCGATATAAATTTCCCTCATAGGACTGCTTCATTGTGTCCCATAAGTTCTGCTATGTTGTATTGGCATTATTGTTTAATTATAGAGACTGTTTATTTTCTCCCTTAATTTCTTCTGTGACCCACTGGTTGTTCAGGATGGTGTTATTTAATTTCCATGTGTTAATGAAGTTCTTCTGGTTTCTTTTGTCATTGATTCCTAATTTCATTGCACTACGATCTAATAATATGCATGGGATAATTTCAATTCCTTTCCATTTGCTTAAGTATGTTCTATGAACTAGTTTGCGTTCTATTTTGGAAAGTGTCCTGTGTGCAGCTGAGAAGAATGTGTATTCTGACATCATGAGGTGGAACATTCTGTAGACATCTACTAATGCCATTTGATAAAAAGTTTGGATCAATTCTGGTATTTTTTTTTTTGCCTGGCTGATCTATTTGTGACAGTGGGGTGCTGAGGTCCCCATTATAATTCTACTAGTTTTTATTTGATTATTCATGTCCATTAATATTGGTTTAATATAGTTCAGTGTGCTGGTATTTGGTGCATATATATTTATGATTGTGATCTCTTCTTGGATTGTTCCCTTTATAAGGATATAGTGAACTTCTTTGTCACTCTTAATCAATCTTGGTTTGAAATCCACTTTTTTTGCAAAGAGAATGGTTATCCTTGCTTTTTTCTGGGTTCTTTTTCCATGGAGTATTGTTACTCATCCTTTGACTTTCAGTCTACAAATTTATTTTTGAATTAAAAGTGTTCCTTGTATGTATCATATTATTGGATCTTGCTTTTTGATCCATTCTGCCAGTCTATTTCTTTAGATTGGTGAATTGAGATCATTGACATTGATAGTTATAACTGATATGCACTGACTTATCTTTGTCATGTTATTTTTTTGTTGTCCCCCCCCCCACCATTTAATTTCTGGCCTTGGATAGGTTCATGGAGTTATAGTCCTTGTTGTCTCTTTCTAGAATGTCCTTCAGAACATTTTGGAGTGTAATTCAGTGGTCCTGAATTTCCTCAGGTATTCTTTGTCATGGGAGTATCTTATTGTTTCATCAATTTTGACAGACAGTTTTGCAGGGTACATCAGTATGGATTGGAGATTGTTTACTTTTAGGACTTGAAAGCTCTCCTTTCCTTCAGGGTTTGTATTGAGAAGTCTCTTGTAATTCTGATGAACTTTCCTTTATAGATGATTTGTTTCCTTTCTCTAACAGCTTTTAATATTCTGTTCTTTTGTTGAATTTCTGGAATCCTGATTATTATATGCCTTGGGATAGTTTTTTTTTTAATCATGGCTAATTGAGCTCTATATGCCTCTCTTATGTGTGTGTCAAATTCTTTTTCCTTGCTTGGAAAATTTTCTGCCATCACTTCTATGAAAGTGTTTTTATGTTGTTTGTGCAACTGCCTGCATTTTCATTGACTCTGATCAATCTTATGTTATCCTGCTTTGCTCATTTCATAGGTTTTGGATAGATTTTTTATGGTCCCTTGCTATTTTTAAGAAATCTTTCTTTTCATGATTGCTAATCATAATCCTGTCTTCTATATCTAATATTCTGTCCTAATATGGGCTCATTCTGCTGCGCTTACTTAAATGGAATATTTAATCTCCTTGATATCTGTTTGAATCTCTTTTGTGGATTCTGTTTCTTTCCTATGTTGGGCATTCATCATTTCCATAATTTATCTAAGCTCCTCCTTCTTTAATCTGTGTTTGCTCCAGAGTCATAAAGCATGTCTTTCATTATGGTCACTCTCTCTGTAGTTATCTGAGAAATTATTTTTGATTTGATATTTTCTAGAGACTAATTCTTCTGCTTTGCTACCTCTGATGTTTCTACTTCAGAAAGTCCAGGTGACCTTTAAACTGTTCTACCTCATTGCTCCCCAAATTTGAACTTGATGTGTTGGAAGTCTGGGGTTGTAATTTACTTAAGTGTTTTCTCATTTTCTATTTTGTTTAGTTCCTGGGTTGATGCTTATAAATTGCTAATGGCAAGTAGCTTTATTATTAGAATGTAGAATCCTTAGGAAATGACTGATACTTAGAGATGTCTTCCAGGTGTGACTAGCTGGCTTTTGCATTTTGAGTATATGTCAAAATCTTACCTCTTCAATTTATTGGTGATGAGATGTTGCTCCCTATTTGCACTAGCCCCTGGTTCTTTGGCACTGACCTATAGTATTTTTGACCCTCAGGCAATCTCAGTCTTGGCATACCAGGAAGAACATTGATTAGAATAATTATGTCACCTTGGCTGAAGTAGTACAATTAGCAATAATAGTATCAAACACATTCTAGAAAAATGGCAACATGTGATAGTGTTGATTTTCACCTTTAACTGTATAAATTAGATTTGTGGTTATATAACAAAATCTGAAACAAACCAGTATATACAGTAAATATTCCCTCAATCTGAAGGAGGAAGTAAAAAAATCTTTACATTAAAACCTTCAGTACTCTGAAAAAAAAGATCAAAGTAGACACCAGAAAATGGGAGGATTTCCCTTGTACTTGGGCAGGCAAAACCAATAGAGTCAAAATGGTCATGCTTCCAAAGTTATTATACAGATTTAATGTAATTCCAATCAAAATAACAATATCAAACCTCACAAAATTAGAGAAAACAATCCTAAACTTCATTTGAAACCAGAAGGGACCTAGAATAGCAAAGGTAATTCTGGGCAACAAAGACAAGGCAGGGGCATCACGATTCCTAATTTGAAGTTATACTACAAAGCCACTGTGATAAAAATAGCATGGTACTGATAAAAAGCAAAAGCAAAAACAGACATGAGGATAAATGGAACAGATAAAAAGATGCAGATATAACTCCAAACATACTCTGCCACCTTATGTTTGACCAAGGAGCCAAAAGCCTTCACAGAAGAAAAATAGTCTCTTTGATAAGTGGTACTGGAACAACTCGCATTGCACATGCCAAAGATTAAAACTTTTTCACAGCAAAATAAATCACCAACAGAGTGAAGTGACAATGCAAACTGTGGGGAAAAAATGTTGGCAGCTGTTCCTCAGACAAAGGACTACTACCTAGAATAGATAAAGAACTCAAAAAAATCAGACACCCCCAAATTTAAAGATCCTATCAAATAATGGGCATCTGAAATGAATAAATACTTCTCAGGTAAAGAAGTAGAAATAACAAATAAATATACAAAAAATGTTCAGGATCACAGGTCATTCGAGACATGCAAATGGTAAAAGGGTAAACTTGACACTTTTCTAGCTAAATGGATGTACCTGGTGACCATACTCTTAAGTGAAATAAATCAGACACATATGTGTAAATACCACATTGTTTATCAGTGTGAGAAACCAAAAATGTAAATAAGAATCAAAATGTATAATAGATATTAGGAAATGGAAAGAAAAGTTTCAAATGAGAATGGGAACAAGGGAGGGGGAGGGGAAAAGGGAAGAAGGAACAATAAAAAAAATGAATAGATGGAAAAACTGGAAACAAAGTTTTTGTAAATGAACGGGTAGAGAGGGCTTGAAGAGAGGGGAGGGGAAGGGGAAAAAAAGAAACAAGATATATCATGTACAGGTATAAATTTCCTATGATGAATGTTATCATTATGTATATCTAAAACGTACCAGAAAGAATATTTAAATGCAAAAAAAAGGAAAGAAAAAGAAACCAGATATCAAGGAAATACAGTCATTGTAGCCTTCAATCACCCTCGTGGACCCAGAGCAGCAAGAAGGATTGAAAGAGGATATGGTGACTGATCCATGCAGAAATCCTAGCACAATACCCAACGATGAGGTGAAACGATTTGCCAGTCCAGCTCCGTGGAGCCTCAACCTCAGTCAGCAATTAAATTGGTACAGAAAACAAAGACAATGAGTTGGGCACAGTGGCTCATACCTGTAATCCTAGCGGTCTGAACAGCTGAGATAGGAGGATCCCCAAGTTTGAACCCAGGCTAGGCAATCTAGTAAGACTGTCTCAAAATAAAAAACAAATAAATAAATAACCAATAAGGTGCTCAATGAGCTCAAAGAAGATTTAGTTAAACAGATAATGAACTTATGCAAAACGATCAGCAAGATTACAAAAGACACTAATTAAAAGCTAGTTAAGCTAAGTGTGAATGGTCACTTTAGTAAAAAATTAGAGTCCATGAAAAGGTACTAGACAAAAGTTTAGGAGATTAAAAATTCTGCTGAAAGTACAGACAGAAAAAGCAATCAATGTGAAGACAGAGTGCCAGGTATTGAAGAAATGGCTGCTATCAGAGACCAGGTACTCAGGGATAACTTGAAAACAACAAGATAGTATTAAAAACGGACACAACATCTGCTAGATGATGCAAAGAACATTATTCTAAGATTAATAGAAATTAGTGAAAAGTTAGGAGGCAGCACAAATGGCATAAAACTGTTTATAGAAATAATAGCAGAAAACTTTCCAAATATGGGGAAAGAATTTAACTTATAGATAATTGAGGCATATAGAATGCCATACCACCATGACTATAAAGGAGACTCTCTACAATACATCAGTGTCAAAATCCCAAAAGTCCAACAGAAGGAAACAAGCTTAGAAGTTGTTAGTGATAATAAATTAACCACTTATAAGTAAACTGATTAGAATTACAGCAGATTTCTCAGCACAACTCGGTCACAAATATGCAAAATAACTAGACAAAGAATCAACAAAAAATATCAGAACTGAACACAAACTTTGAACAACAGAATACCACCCAACAACAGAATTCCACTCAACAACAGAATATACATTCTTTCTCACAGCACATGAAACCTTCTCCAAAATGACCTCATTCTACCCAATAAAGCATACTGAAGTAAATACAAGTTATCAAAATTATCCTGCACATATTGTCAGACAATAGTAAATAAAACTAGAAATAAATGGCAAAACAAACTAGAGAAATTAGCCAAATTTATGGAATTAAAACAATAACCTCTCAAATATTCAATCTATCACAAAAGAAATCGTCAGAAATTAGTTCCTATACTCAAATGATAACACTAGTACAACATACTAGAATGTGAGACACACTGAAATCATTCCAAATCAAAGTTTATAGCTGTGAATGTCCACATCAGAAAAACATAGTGAACAGAAGAATATAAGCTAATGGTACACTTGAAGATCCTAGAAAAACAGAAACAATCCAAATACAAACCAGAAGAGGGGAGGAGAATATAAAGATCAGAAATTAATTAAATTAGGATTAAAAACAATACAATGAATCAATGAAACCAAGGACTGGTTCTTTGAAAGAATAAACAAAATAGACAAATTATTAAACAATCTTACCAAAAAAAGAAAAGACCCACTAAATGCAATTAGAAATTAAAAAGGCAAAAATCACAAAGGACACCACAAAAACCCAAAAGATTATTAGCAACTACTTTGAAAACTGGTACTCCAAGACACTGAAGAATTCAAAACAAATTAACAGATTCCTACTTTTATATATGTATTGCCAAAACTGAATGTAAAAGATTTAAAACCCTTCAATAATGCAATAAGAAGCAATCAACTTAAAGCAGTAAATAAATAAATAAAACCTACCTACTAAGAAAAGTCAAAGTGCTAGTAGATTCACTGCTAAATTCTACAAGAATTTCGGGAAAGACCAAATGCTAATACTCCTCAAACTCTTTAATGAAATTAAAAGGAAAGAAGTGCTCCCAAACCTATTCCTGGAAGCCAGCATTACCCTAATTCCCAAACCAGACAAGGATCCATCAGAAAAGAGAACTACAGACCAACATCTCTAATGAACAAAGATGCAAAAACCCTCAATGTGATACTGGAAAACAGGATGCAGCAAATCATTAAAAAGATTGTATATCATTATCAAGTTGGCTTCATCCCAGGGAAGCAATGATTGTCCAACATATACAAATCACTAAGTGTAATACGGCATATGAACAGAAGCAGCTACAAAAATCACATGACTATCTCAAGTGCAAAAATCCTTTGACAAAATCCACTATCCAATCATGAGAAAAATCTAGTAGAAAATAGGTATAGAAGAATCTTATCTTAATCTAATACAAGACATTTATGACAAACCCATTGCTACCATACTATTTGAGGAAATTTTAAGACTATCCCACTAAAAACAGAAACAAGATAAGGATATCCACTATCGCCATTCCTGATAGATATAGTACTTGAAATGTTAATCGTTCAAAGAAAAAGAAATAAAAGAAATATGTACAGGAAAGGAAGACATCAAATTATTATCATTTACAGATGATTTGGTCTTTTAAATAGCTGACCCAAAAAATTTCCCCAAAGACTCCAAGATTTAGTAACCAAGTTCAGTAATGTATGATACAAAATCGACATGAAATTCAATAGTGTTCCTGTACCAATAATAAATTCAGTGAGAAAGAAATTAGGAATACAATACTATTCACAATAGCATCAAGAAAAATTAAACACTTAGAAATTGACCTAACCATAGAACTGGAAGACCTGCATATTGAAAACTATAGTACTCTCAAAAAGCAAATTGAAGACATCAGAAAATGGAATGATATGCCCTATAGCTGAATTGGGAAAATTAATATTGTCAAAATGGTCATATTTCCAAAATGGATACAAAGATATAACACAATACCAATCAAAATATCAACAGCATTCCTCACAAATCTAGAAAATAAAATTGCGTGTTGACAAATTAGATAACTTAGATGAATAGGCCAAATTTGCAGAAAGACACAAACTACTGAAACTGAATAAGAAAAAATCAAAATAAACTTCTAAGTAACTAATTAAATTAACAATTTAAAACTTCTCAGAAAGAAAAGGCAAGGGCCAGACACCTTTACTGGTGAATTCTACCAAACACTTAGAAAAGAATTCATATCAAGTCTTCATAAACACTTCCAAAAATGTAGGGCAAGGAATGCTTCCCAACTCATTCTGAGGCTGGAATAGCTCTGATACCAAAATCAGACAAATGTATCACAAGGAAAATAAAAGCAAGTATCTTTCCTGAATATATATTCAAAGAATCCTCAAAAAATATCCTAGCAAACTTAATTGTGCAAAATGTAAAATAGATAATACAGTACATCGTGACCAGGTAGATTTTTTTTTATTAAGGACTGTATTGGGTATACTATGTACCCCCCAAGTCCTCATATAATTTTGATGGGGCTGAGTTACTGGTTTGTTATTGGTTTGTTGTCTGGCAATGTGAGTGCTGTGCCCGCCCGGGGTGGAGCTGACATACAGTATAAGGGAAGGTGGGTCTTCCACTCCCCCCCGCCTCTCTCACAAGCACACCTTGTGGTTTGCAGCCACCATGAACTGTAGCCCCGCCACCCCATGCTGACTTGGAGCCAACTAATGGACTAAAACTCCCAAGAAACTGTGAGAATAAACCTTTCCTTCCCTAATTTTGGGCGTCAGGTATTTTGTCTTGGCAACAAGTAAAAAGTAACCAAGACAATCACCATGCACTAAACTAAAGTCGAAATGGATCAAAGATCTAAATATTAAAACAGAAACACTAAATCTGCTGGAATACTTAGGGGTAGGCGGAGAGTTCATGAACAGAACCAAACTGCATAGGGAATACTTTACAGAATCAACAACTGGGATCACATCTTATGAAAAAGTTTCCACATGTCAAAAGAAATCTCCAACAGAGTGAAAAGAAAACTCACGAGTTGGGAAAAAATACTTAGCAAACTATCCCTTAGACAAAGGACTCGTATCTAGCACATATAAAGAATAAAAAAATCAGGCCCCCAAAATTCATAGACCCAATCCAAAAATGGGTATCTAAAATGAATACACACTTCTCATGTGAAGGAATACAAATTGCAAATAAATACATGAAAAAAATGTTCAGCATCACTGGTCTTTTGAGAAATGCAAATTAAAACAACACTGAGATTCTACCTCATTCCAGAAATAATGGCTATCATCAAGAAATCAGCCAATAACAAATGCTGGCAGGACTGTGGGGAAAAAGGAAACCTTCTCTATTGTTGGTGAGAGTGTAGGCTGGTACAGGTACTGTGGAAATCAGTGTGGAGATTCCTCAAAAAACTAGGATTAGAGGTTCCATTTGACCCAGCTATTTCCCTTCTAGGTATTTTCCCAGAACAATTGAAAACATCATGCCATAATGATATATGGGCACCCATATTTATAGTTGCACAATTTGTAATAGCCAAATCTTAGAAATGAGCCAAAGGCCCATCAACTGAGGAATGGATTTTAAAAAATGGTATCTTTATATAATAGAATACTAATCAGTCATAAAGAATGATAAAGTCATGGCTTTTATGGGTAAATGGATGCAACTAGAAACAATACCGTTAAGTGAAATAAAACAGACTTGCATGTGTAAACACCATATTGTCTCACTAGTGTAAGACACTGAAAGTAAATAAGATCCAAAAGTTACAATAGATATAGTAAAAGGGAAAGAAATTGCTCAAAGTGAAATTCTATTGTTTTATCAACATTGCATGCCTATATATGGTAACCTGATCAACTATTTTGAAGAGAGCAGTATATGCAATATAACAACAATTGTTAAATTCCTATCATCTTGTTTTGAAATCCTCTATCATTATTGTCTGTTGTCAGTTTGCTTTTCTTTTTTTTTTTTTTTTGATTGTTTGCTTCTTGATTTTTCTGTGTTTTTTTCTTTAAAATAAAAATAAATAAAGAAACAGACAAACTGGTCAGGTCAGTCATTTAAAAATCATAATAAACGCTGGCGATGATAGTACATGCCTGTAATCTCTGTACTCTGGAGGCTGAAGCAGGAGGAGCACCATGATTTTGAGGTCAATCTATGCTACATGGTAAGTTCAAGGCTAGCTGGAATTGACATAGCAAGACTCTGTCTCAAAAAATCATTAGAATATTAATTTATGGAATTCTTTTTCCTTTTGTACCCTATGCTCACTCATGAAAAACACAGTTCTAGATTATGTGCCTAATGACAAATAAGTCATTCTAAATGATAGGTAACTTGATCAATTTCTGGTCTCATTCAACCCAGAGTTTTTCAGGTTTAAACCTCTATTATTAGGCTCCCTTTACAGATACTCAAGTTTTAGGTACCATGAAATGGCACTGGGTCATCATAGTCTTTCCCACATCAGCCTTATGTTACTTCATTAACACATGAGAATATTTGGGGGGAGGGTCCTTTATAACCATAGGAATAAGTCAGTCTTAAATTTAAATTACTAAAATATTTATTCTAAGAAAAATAGAGATAAGTAAAAGCAGCTGGTGGATGTGAACTTTGTTGATATTATAATCATCTGATGTTAAAATGGAAAAGTGCATTCATGTTTTTAAAAGATGAATTCAAGTCAACACTCCCTTTGATAAAATTAAAATATGTTCTCAACTACCCTTCTTATCTCTATGAGATGCCTCAGAAAATGTCTGCAAAACACCACAACAGGAACAATTAAAGATTCATTAAGATAATCTTGTCCAACTACTTAGCATCTGTCTATACAGAATTCTTTTTTCTAAGAAATGACTAACTTCAAATATTTTCAACTTTATATATTTCAAATTTCCTTAAGGCTACCGTTGAGTATGTAGACACTGGTAAAATCAGAAAAAAACATTTGACTGTAAGACTTCAAAATCAAGTACAGGATTATAGCAGGATATCATAAAAATCTATTACTCTCACCTACACATAAGAGTCACAAACCAGATGTCCTTTAATTTGACTCATTCAATAAATATGGAAAATCAGCTATGTGTATACTTAGCAGTCACATCAGTACTGTGAAGAAGACAGACATCATTCTTTCTCTCATGAAGTTAACAATCTATTGGGATAAACATACACCAAATAATTAATTAACTGCAGTATTTAACTATAAATATAGTAATCATGATAATATATATATATATATATATATATATATGATGCTTAGAGACCCAATGTAATATATGATGGTTTAATAACTCTTGTTTGAAGAAGAGACACGATCTGAGATTCGAAGAAAGGACTGGATTTAATTAGGCAAAGCAGAAAAAGAATGATCAGTGACCTAGATAAAGGGAATAAGATGTGCAAGGGCTTAGTTAGAATTATCAGACTAGGAAAATAAAGATAGATCAACATAACCAGAACAGAGAACAGTAGTAGGAGCAAAAGTTGAAAACATAGCAGCATCCAGAACTAGCCAAGTATCATAGGTCTTGATAAAGAAGGTGGCTCTTATCTGAGTGCATTGGGAAGCAAAGATTTTAAGCAAGGGAGCGATGGGATTTGACTTACTGTTTTGAAACATCACTCTGGCACTGTACTGAGAATGAATTAAAAGCAAAAGCAGAGCTAGTAGAGTAGTATTGTCAAAAACTGACACTGTCTTTCAAATGTACTGTATTGATGAAATGGTCATTTAAGACAATGATGAAAAGACATTGCTGAAGCACTGTGGAAAAAAAGAGCTTAAATGTACAAAAAAAAAGTAGACAGAAAGTTGCTTTTGTACTTTCTTGATCTCCCCAAAACTAGTGACAGTAACCCTACCTACAGACTCACTTTGCCTCATTTTTAGATCCTCTCTGGTCTGGATGCAGAGGCCAATTTGGAAGCTATTTCAGCATTCTAGATGACAGATAATGATGGATCATCTTAGGGTGACAACAGTAAAGAAAAACATCATTGATCAAAAGTATATGTAAGAGGTAAAAGATAGCTCACAAAACTGAAAAAAAAGTCCCTTGTACAAGTTCATATCCTCTCTTCTCTGACTTCTTTCAAATGAAGTCTCCCACTGAGACCTATCATTGTTTCCTTTCCTTGTTTTATCTTCTGTGATTATGTTTCCTTGCAAAATAACCGATATATTTCCTAGGTGTATCAGGGTTTTTACTTGAACTTTACTTGTCTATCTACTTTGAGATGTATTTCTGTGGCTCAATTTTTGCCTTTCTTGAGACACCATGGAAAAAGTATGAATATCTAGGAATGCTGTCAAGTCTTCTATATACTTGAGTTTGGGAAAAATGAAGAACATGAGCTCACATCATTTGACACTACTAACGGTTCATCCTGAACCAACCTATTGTCAAAGCCTTAAATAATAAAGTGATTATCTGCATAGCAGTTCAGCATAAAGCAAGGCATTTAAAAGATTGATTCTCTGAAAAAAGAAAAAAGAGAGTATAAATTTGCATAATATCAGACAAGCTGTTTCAGCTTGAATAAGCAAAATCTGTCAATCTGGTAAGGAGAAGAAACAAATTTTTACTGTATTTAGTATTGCTGTGTGTCATATATCATGGTAGATGCCTTACAATATAATTGTATTATAGTATAACTATATACTCTGTAGTCAAATTGATTCAGCGTGATTCTTGGCAGTGTCATTTGCTGCATATATGCTTTGAATAACTTATTTTACCAGTTTGTTGTGCTGAGTCTTTTTTCATCATGAACGAGACAATCGTAGTACTTTCACATGTAGCTACTATTCCATGAGGCACTTCTTAATCATGAAGCCCTTAAAATCACATCTGACACACAGTTAACTATCAATAAGTATTAGTTGCCATCATCATCATCTTCCTCAACTTCCTCATAATCTAGCTCCTACAGGGTAGTATTGAATAAAATATTATTGCTAGTATATAGGTGAAGACACCAGGATTCAAAAAGTTAAACTACTTGCCCTAAAAACACAGCTACAAAATATGAAATTAAATTGGAATTCAAACCTAAATCTTGAGGACTTAGTACTCATGCGAATTTTCCCCAATTTGATCATGTCAATAGAAACCACAGGAATTCTGGATGAGAATTTGAATTACAGTCAAAACACCAAACCATACCTAGCCTTCTCAGCTTGCAGGTAATGAGCTGGGTATAGAGAAGTGCCTGCATTTTCCTCATTGGTCTTGGTTCATCTCATTTTTATTTTTAGACAGGGTTTCACTATGTAGCTCAGGCTGGTCTTGATCTCACTTTGTAGCCCAGGCTGGCCTTGAACTTGCAGCAATCCTCCTGCCTCACCCTCCAAATGCTAGGATTACAGGTGTGCACCACCATGCCCAGCCCATCTCATTCTTTTAAAAGTTGGATTGCCTCTACTTGTGTGCTATACTTAAATACCTTACAATTTTGATCAAATATCTCAAATTAGAAACTATGCCAGTAAATTTTCTGATATGCTTTTCTTTTTAACCTGACATAGACAGACAAGTAAAGGAGAAAAGAATAGAGGACAGAAGAGACAATGAAGGGGGTATTGAATATTCTTATTAGATGATAATATTGATATAAGCATTAACATTATAATAACATATTATTTAATGGCATAAAAGTAAATACTAGAACAAAAATGGTTATAGTGTTTTCCTTTGTCTCTGGACAGTATGAGCTATAATATTTTTTGTACCATTCTCAACTATATCATTTTTGTTATTGTTTTTGTTTTGTTTTGTATAAGGGTAAGCATTGCTTCTATAATTTGACAACAAATGATTTAAATAAGCAAAAACTGACTTGGTGGTTAAGTAGGTAAATTAATGAATATGAGTCTAGGTAAATGAATAAATGAATGGATGGATAAAGGATGACTAATCTTCAAGTTGGAATTTCAAAGAAATAGCAGCTAGAAAGAATGAGACAGGAATATCTTCAAAATACGTTGGTGGTAGAGTCATAAAGTTGAAGAACAGTATAAAGACAAAAGAATTTTCCAATATAGTTTAAACATAAAGTAATATCTTCTTATCAAATATTCAAATACTATAGAAATATAGTAAAGATGATATATAACTTTTAAATGAAAATAAAATAACAACTATCACTGAAAAATATTTTTTAATCTAATGCTATATGATGAACCTCTTATGTCAGTGCAAATAAATCTACCCCATACTTTCTAGTGGATATCAAGTTCACCATTACTTGTATTATCCATAATTAATACAACTAATTAGATCATCCTTAATTATAGATACTTGTCAGATTCTGTGCTATTACAACGTTACAGTGAATATTATCCATCTGCCTATCTATATATTTATTTATTTCACGTGCAGATATTTCTGTAAGATAAATACCAAGAATGGTGGGTGCAAAGCAAACTAGATTTTACATTTGTCAAATATTCTCCAATTAACCTACTGGCAATTTACATTCCTATCCACCAATAGTATATGAATGATTATTAAGCTTATATTCTCTTCTATTGTTTTTATTTATACTTGTCAATTATGAGTTAATCATTTTATATTTTTATGATTTATTTTTATTTCAAATTTATATTAACTTATAAAAACAAAGTTTCACAATTTATGGGGCACCATATAATATTTCAATACCTATATACATTGTATAATGTCTAAATCAGTACAAACATATCTAGTTCCTCAAAGCATGTATCATTTCTTTATAGTACAAATACTAAAAATCTTTTATTCTAGCTTTTTTGATATTTAATTTTTTTCTGTAAGTAGCTTTGTTCATATCTTTTGTCTCATTTTCCATTTAGATGCTTACTTTTTAAAATGATCACAATAAAAATTTTCCTATATTTGTTTGTAAATAATTTTACCAGTAAAATGAGTTTTAAAGTCAAGAAATGTTCCAAAAATGTTTTAAAAGTCAGAAATGTTAGTTGCCAAGTAGTATGAATGTTCATTCTAAAAATGAAAGCAGTAAAACCCAGGTGTCTGAGGCATTCTTAAAAAAAAAAAAAAACCAGGCAGTCCTTTTTGTCAAAAGAAAAAATACAGTTTATGCAAATTGTGATCTTCAGTATCACTATTTATACAGTGTTTTCACAATCATTAAGCCAAGAGAATCTGGAGGGATGGGATGGGTTCACAAGAAATACATCAGTGCTTGCCAGGGTGCTGAACAACTTACACACTATACTGAGGTTAATGACTTTTTTGTTCCTCTCATTCCTTTGGCAATGAATGGACAGGAAAGTGCTTGTTTGGTCAATTGTTCCATTAACAAAAGATTCCATATTTCTTGTTTATAGTAAATGGCTAACACCTGGAATCAGCATGTTAGATGACATTGCTGCAAATGTCTTAACTGTTTCTCACTCGTTTTCATAAGTATGGATTTAAACTTGCTTAATCCTTTATATTTCCCCCACAAAAAAAAAAAGAGCATGGGATCACTGGTGTCACTCCCAAATGCAGGATGAGAATGTATCTTGTGAACTGTCTTCTAAGATAGGCCTCAATGGATGTGATAAGAGCCCTTAGCCAGTGGTGTATTGGTAAGTGTTTAACAACTGACTCCACAAAAGTAGATTGATAGCTTTGCCTATTTCTATGGTATATATTCACTCATTATGACTGATCTCAGTTTACTAATGTTCTGTCATTCAACACAACACTGGTGTTGTGGTTTGTTTAAATGATTCCCCAAAGCTTCATGCAATCAGGGAAGCTCCTGGATCTAACATTTGTGATTGGTTCATTGCCTAGCACTGGAATTGGTGGTGTGAGTGCTGTACTCGCCCAGGGTCGAGTAATCAGCATACAATATAAGAGAGGGAAGGAGGCGTGCTTTCCCCTTTTGTGCCCTTTTGCCCTTTTTGCTCTTGTTGCTTGTGGCAGCCATGTCACCTGCCTTGGAGCCAGCTGAGTATGGACTGAAACCTCCAAAAACTGTAAGCTAAATAAACCTTTCCTTCCTTCAATTTGGGCATCAGGTATTTTGTGTCAACAATGGGAGAAAAGTAACCAAGACAACTGGAAAAAATATAATTGAATCTTACTAGTCAGAGAAAGCTGATTCCAGCACAGTACTGTCCTCATCTGTATTTTATAAGCCTAGCAGTGTGTGTCTGGAGCTATTCTAGAAGCACATGTATATTTGCATTGTAACCAATATATATTCAAAGTGGTATGACTTTTACTAAACATCATTGGACAATGCTCTGGATAACAGACTATGATACCAGATGCCCAGAGCTGCTGCTGCTGTTGCTTCCTCTAACCTAGAAAAGCACAAAACAATTTTCCAACAAATTAAAGTGTATTTGCCTTACTGTCTAGAAGTAAATGCCATCAATAAATTATTCTTTGCTGTAGATAAATACAAAGAGCATTGCAATATAAACACAGGTTTCAGATAGTAAGGAAACAAAACTTTGAAAAATAAAAAAAAACACTTAGTCTCAAACAGAAAGTTGTGACAAATAATTTGGTGATCAACCTCTGACTTAGAAAACCCGTGTAATAGAAGAGAATAAGATAATGTGAGTAGAAACAGAATACAAAATTCTAGGATTTTATTTGCTTAAGAGATGCAAAACCAGACTATAAGCTTTGATTTTTCTTATTTCAACAGGAGACATCTCCACGCTCTTCAGCAATATATTATTGCAATGACTAAACAGGCATATTTTTTTGAGTTCTGCCCTGTGAAAGCCATTGGAAACCCTCGAAAGCAACCTCACACAACTAAAGTGAGTTCAGCACTTGAGGTCAAAGTTGCAGTTGCATCCCATCGAGGCCAATAAGAATTGTTTAGTTATCACAGTCATGAACCAGAAGCCACACCTTGACCATTGTATACTGGGGTATTATATTGGTCTGAGAGAAGCAAGGTCAATGAAAAGCTCAGATGCAAGCCATATACTAATAAAAAAATTCAGAGCTTTCATCAACTTCTAATGACTTAGCATCATCTCTTATGCAAAAACAAGAAGTTAATGATCCTAAGTGGAAAAAATTATGTCACCTGTTCTAGTTTACAGAGACAAGAAAGGTAGGAAGGGTTTGTTACATGCTGTCCTCTTACAACCACACTCTGTGCAAGTTCCCTAGAATATGAACCAGAGCAGAAGGAAACACCATTCTTTATGTTCACACCTTATATCAGGATATCTTCACAGTATCCTCTGCCATTCTGTAAAAATATTATACCAATATAAGGAAAAAGAAAGTCAATTCACCTGCTGAAAGAGGCCTATCACAGACATATACTCAATATTGTAATTAGGGAAGTGTAAATATAATAAGGCAGCCTGCCTACATTCCCAAGGTCCTATTGAAGGAATTTTTTCAAAATATGTTTCTTCTTCCAAAGAACTGAGGTGCAAACAAGCAGAAGGTAACTATTATAGTCATGACTTTTCAGGTTAGATCCCTCTCTTTGGAGCTCAGGATGCTCTGTACAGCATGGCTTCACTAAGTGAACCTCATTAATGGTTAGTTCAAGACCAGGGTGTCTTTAGAAGAGAGAACTAAAGATTTGCTAAGGTAAATGATTCCCTATTCAGGCTAAAATCATAAGTCAAATGAGCAATAACATAAGTGTGTCCAAATAGCCCATATTACCCCATTTATTGAAAACATATGGCAAAGCTACTAAGTTCTGATTATAATCTATCTTGCTACAGAGTTACATATTTCCTACCTTCTATCATTCCTTTCCTTCTGTATTTCTTCTAGTTTTTTGGAAGGGGGCAAATGATCGATATCTCTCTCTATTGGCTAACACATATCAAATTAGAACTAACAACTCCCAATAGCGATTTATTGAAATGAGACTATAAAGCCAATGCAGCCAGAACTTCTTCAGGTACTTGAGATTGGACAATCATTAAGTGGTTTCAAAAGTTTCATGAAGTACAAATTGATTACTCTATATCAAATTCTGGTAAGCACACTCTAATAGCCAGCCATGGCTATTAAAGTGACCAACAAACAATTATCAGCTACCTATTACTATCTCCCACTTTGGCTCACCCAAGATCATACAATCTATTTTGTCTACATTCTTGCCAGAACTTCTTATCAGTTGTCTTTTTAGGTACTAACTTAGATAGGGGTAAGAAGTTCGGGTGTGTTGTTGAACAGTAGGTGACAACTAGTAATGATAAAGTGGAGTGTCTCTTTAGTGTACAATTTCATGTTTCTGTTAATAATAGAGTTAAACTTAAAATGAGAGTGTATCATCTCATTTAATGCACTTTCTATCAATAATTTCATGCTGTTAAAGCTTTTCAGTTTCCTATTTTCTTTAAAATAAAAGTTAAAATCTATAACATGGTCTACAAAGTCCCTCACAATCTGACTCCGGCCCTACTCTCCAGTCTCTCATGTTCAGCCAAACTCCCCATTGTTTCATAACCTTCAGATACACTGGGTTTCTTTAGGTGTTTAAGATATGCCATGTTTTGTTTCATTCCCAGGTTCCTGCATATACTTTCTCTCTATACAATGCTGGTAACTTTACCTAACTTTTCTCATTATTCATGTCTCACTTAAAGTATACAATTGTATTTCCTCTTATTTGGAGACTTGACAAGATCCTTCAGTTTAACATTTCTATAGTACCTTTCTATGATATTATTGCTCAATACACTTGTAAATATTTCTTCAGTATATATATATATATATATATATACACACACACATACATATACATATATTAAATGCCTATACATTATTATTCTCTATCGTATCTAACACACTATTATATATACAAGTGGTCAATAAATACGTGTTTATTAATTCTTGGATATCCTGAGTCTTCATTATTCTTAGATAATAATATAGGTAAATGCTCCATAGTACATATCATATCCAAAGTCTAAGTGAAGTGAAATTTTCTGAATGAGATAGAAATTTACTGTCTTTCCTACTTATGAATGGGTAGAGTGAACATGCTTATATTTTTCTATTTTTCCAGCATAAAACTTGATTTGCTAATGCTCTGGAGACCTTCGTATATCCCAGTTCTGCACTATTATGATGTATTCATCATAATAAGGCCCACCCTCAATTGTAGCTTTCCATTGTTAGGTTTTTTTGTCTGATGCATCTAGGAAACAAATTACTATTTTCTACATTAAACATGAACTGCCAACACTAATTCTTTTTTCTTTTAGTTATTCCTGTGGATAATGATTTATGCAGCATTGCCTTCGATACTATTACCCACTTTTCTATGCTTTTTAATTTTAATAAGGATCTCTACTATCTTATCCCTCCCTTTGCTCCAAACCAGCTTGTGTTTCATATCATTGAAAGGGTTTTGTTTGCATGTTTTTATTCTCTCACCGCTAATTTCCTAACATCAGTTTTCCTTCTCAGATGCCATTATAATGGACTTCTAACCACAGCATTTCTATTAACACACACCTGAGACTAGTCAAAATTTAGAAAGCCAAACAAAACACACACAAAACCCTCGTGTCTCAAAGAGGGATGAATAGACAATTTAAAGACTCCCTTGTCAGCACTACTTGTTAGGAGTCACAGAAATGTCTTCAATCTGAAGTTCAATGAAGAATGAATGGGTTTTAATTTGTTTTCTTAATCCACTGCATATATAAGCTAGCCTCTTTAAATGATCCCCACACACACACATACACATACACAGGCTAAATCCATAGAAAGTTTGTTTTTTTATTCTATATAGGTTTAGAGGATTCTTCAAGGTAAAAAAAATGTAAGAAAGATTTTCTTTTTAATTAATAGTTCTGCATGGATTTGCTACTTCATGTAAGCTAACCATTATTACAGGCTATGTATAAATCATTTTTCTACACTCCATGGAGGACACAAACATAAAGGCATGGTCTCTGCCCTCAGTGTTATTTCAACTAGGGTGGATAATTTATCGTCATCTCATTCTTACCCATTTTTATTACTACCTTCAAAAATAACTCATGTATTCTCATTTAGGTAAGCTTCTACAAATGAATGTTATATGACATGTCTACTTTTACTCATTATTGCCTCATCTTTTATGAATAAATGCATTTTTCTTCTATATTTGGTTTTCACATGTGTAGGCTGTCAATGTTATTTAAAAATTATTAGAAAAGCTCTCTGGCTGCAACCACCATGACACTTACATCCCTGCACTTGCGGTAACTCCTTGAGGTTGACTCATCAATCTAGTACTCCTCTTGAAGTGCAATTGTTACTTGGAAGTTATAACACAATTTAAGCCCAGAGAAAGCACAGATACTCACAAAATGCAGCTCAATCATCAAGAAGAAGACCAAGAACTTTTATCACAGAGTAAAGCTTGAAGTAACAATGTCTACTAGATAAGGGAAGACTAGGCAAGATCATCCAGTATGATCTATGACCCAAGTGGGTCCTAACACACAGGGACCAGGTACAAGGATTCAGAATAACCAGGCAGAGGATAAGAGAAAACCAAAGGCAAATATTATGTCCTTCACTATTCTAGTAAAAGTCAAATCTGCATTTCAACAATCCATTTTCACAATGAAATTCTCCTGATATCCAAAACCTAAAAGGACTATGAATATGGATATGGTTACAACTAGCCAGCTCTCTTTGTATCCAAAGCAGTTATTAAGATAGTTTGCAGTCCATGTAGCTGTTATAAAAACTGACTAAAGTGCTTCTGCTGCTTCTTGCCCCTACTAAACCTAGAGTTTTCTGTCCTCTAGTAGTCATGGTAGACAGGTAAGAGAAGAACACAAAAAATGTCCAAACCTCTCATATAGTAAGACAAGCCTAATGATATTTTACATTGTAAGAATTCAATACCACAAATATATAAAGGATTTTTTAAATGTAGAAGAATGGTATAACTATGTTTCTTTGTAAGACAACTATTGGCTCACATTTCATCAAATGTAAAGAGACCATTTAATATCTAATCCTACATATGTCTGAAGCTTAAATATCCCATAATTTCTTTGAAGTCTATCAATTTCTAAATAAAAATAATGTCTCACATCACTTATCTATTTTAAAGAATTCTTAAGAATAATGATGAAAATGGAAGATTCATGTGACGTTTAATAGGCACTCAAAACTCAGGTAACCCAAAACTGAACAAAAAATCATCCCCCAAAAGCTTTCTGTACTTCTCATGATTATTACATCAGTTAAGAGTGTTTCCATTCACTTTAATTCCCAAGTTAGAATCTTCAAAGTCACCTACAAAGTCCTCTTCTTCATGGCAAATACCCCAGTCAGTCATTAACATCTCTCATGATAGTTCCCTCTTCTCTGTCTGACAATCATTGCTTTCTTTCAGAGAACCATGCTTTTATAAATGTCTTTCTTCCCAAAGTCTCATAAGTGGTATACAATATTTCAATCCATTCCTTTTGGATAGGAGATTTATTTCCATAGGAGATATATTTGACCATGTCTATCTTCAGCATAAAATTC